>VYZV01037132.1:19886-38190 GCA_013401275.1 Pandion haliaetus | reverse complement strand
GAGGTAGAAGGCATCGATAGTGAACTGAGCCGGGAAGGCGGGAGGGGTGGGGGGAGGTTGTTCTGATGTTTGGTTTCCCTTCCTAATACCCTTGTGTTTTGTTTCTGTTTTGATTTGTAGTAAATTAAATTGATTTTGTTTCTTCCCCAAGTTGAGCCTGTCTTTTGCCCGTGACCATAAGTGGGGAGTGATCCCTCCCAGTCCTTGTCTCGACCCACAAGCCTGCCTTTTGTTTGTTTTTTTTTTTCTCCTCATCCCAACGTAGCCAGGCGAGGGGGTGGGGGGTGAGTGAGCGGCTTAGTGGTGCTTTGTTACCGACTGAGCTGACCTGAAACCACGACAGCTGTGTGGATCCATCAATTTCAATGGAGACATGCCAAGTCCAACCTACTAGGACCTGGCTCAATACTGGTTTAGAATTTACTAATACTAATATTGAATAGTTTGAAGAAAAAACTTATTTATAAAGAAGGTACACAGAGCATAGACAGCTAATTGCTAGCTAATTTGTACCTAGCACTGTAAATCTTAGCTTAGCCTAGTTGCCTAAAGAAGCCCAGAAGTACTAGGCACTGACATTCTTTAAGTATTCACATCCTAACCTCCCCTGGGCGTTACAGAAATCTGATGGGCTTTTGTCCACTTTGTTTTCTCTGTTCTCATGATAATACAGAACAGGGACCCAAATCCAGGGCTTTTCCCTATCCAGTGAGTACCATAGCAAGAGGAACAGATACATCCTCCCATCCCTCTACCAGAGCCTGCCTTCTGCTCAGCCGGAGGTGACCCAGCTGATGAGCCCTGGGGCTCCTGTTCGAGGGCAGGATGCAAGAAGTTTGCTGGGGATACAGCAGCATCAGTACTCGGGGAGCTAGAAACCATCAGATATTAAGGCAATCTATCAAACAGTCTTGAGAGCGTAACTAGCATCTAAAAAGTGAAGGAAAGAGGAGAGACATCCAAGCAATGCTGAAAATCTGCTCCAGAGTATCTAGAAATAGGAGGCCTCAGGGCAGTCTTCTGAAATTATTGATAGTGTTAACCTGAAGACTGTAAATGCTTGTTTCCCCATTGAAAATATTTACTAAGTTTCGCATTGTTTAAATAAAATTCTGTTTTGCAGCACAAACAGCAGCATTAGCAAGTCAGAGTCCTCCTTTTCCTTATTATTTTACTTTAAAAAAAAAAAACAAACATAAAAGAAGGTTGATACCTTGCTGTCAACACATATGTCAATCAGCCTCTGCTGTACACAGTATTATTAGACCTGCAGATGGCATTTCATTAAATTGATTATAGAAAATGTCACGCTAATTAAAATAGAGAATGCTTTCTGATTTAATGAACAGGAAGTGCTAGACAAATCTTTGTCTAATTAAGTGTTTGCTGATTAAATAAAAGTCATTTACAAAGATATTACAGATACCTGGTATATTGAAATTTGGTCTGTAAGTCACATGTCAGTTGAGCAAAATTTCCACTGCTTTTCTAAAAGTTTAGGCTCTTCTTAGTAGCGCTTTCAAGGAAACATTTATTCTGCACTAATTGCAGAATTGCATTGCATACTGCAATGTGAACTGTGACTCTTCCAGAGAATCCTTTATTATGTAGAAGATTCGCTATACAACACGGCTTGCAAAGTTGTAGACACAGGTAATTGCTGTACTTTCTGACTTCTACAGTTCTTCTACTTCCCTTTCCCTTCTATGCCCAACACAAACTAACCAAAAACCAGGTGGAGATCTTATGGCACAGTAGCTACAGAAATAGAAGCAGCACAGTAAGACAGGCATCCCACCGGACACAAGCAAATTCACTCTGCTGAGGAGGTAGACTTCTCAGTTATTACACAGAGCTATATTAATGCGAAGGTAGAGCCTGAGAGAGCAGATCTCAACTGTTATGCAGATATTGATGGATTAGTCAGCCTAATCAAGAACAACCTGGATTTTTTCTTAATTATGTTTATTGCACGTTGAGTATTTGTGCAGAAAGGGGCAACTAGCACAAACTGTGAGTGCAGGCATTTGCACAGAACCTATCCTACTTTCTTCAATTCCAGAAGAAAGTGACCAGGCACACTGGATTGGCCTGGATTGGAAAATTCAAATCTCCATCCATAATCAATGTATCTTCCTCTCTTCCTAATCTTGTTGTTGGATATCAGATCAAGTCATGCTCAACTCGTGCCAATTTTCAGTGGTCCCGATTACTTTAGTGTACCAGTGTATAAACATCTTCAACCCTTCTCAACAGTCACTATTCATTTATAAAATCACAGATTTCATCCCTATCATGCAATTGCACAGGATCGTGAGTCTTCATTACAGCTGCTGATATCCCCATGCCAGCACTTCAGACTGGACAGAGGAAGTAGACAGCTCTTTAATATCAACAAATCCACTGGTGGATTGATTTACAAGAAAAGAAATACAATAGTGAAATATACAGAGCAGTTAAATTAAGCCTTCTTGAGTTTGAACTGAAGCAACTGAGGAAATATTCACTGCAGAGCTGTGGGAGGCAATAAGGTGGACAGTGACCATCAGCCACAGGTAGTGATGTCTGTGACAAGCTCAGCTGGAAGAATGACTGTCTGCTGCCCAAGCAAGTCACTTCTGTGCATGTTGGAAAGATGTAAACATGAGGGAAGGAGCTGAATTACTTCACGAAGACAACAAAGATATAGCTAGATAGATTGAAATGCATGTAATCACAGAGAACATAGCTAAATAAAGTTCCAGTGACTGCACTAGGGCTCTACCCAGAAACGCTGTGGAAAGCAGGTGCGCTGTCAGCTTAGTTTTCACAGCAAAACTGAACCATCACACCCAGGTTTTGAAAGATACATTCCTCTTTTATGTACTGCCATGACAACACAAAGCTGTTCTAATTTTTGAAAGATACATTCCTCTTTTATGTACTGCCATGACAACACAAAGCTGTTCTAATTTAGAAATTTCCAAATTTTTCCTACAGGTTTATCAGTTTATTAACTGATAGCTTGAACTGCAGCCTTGAGGGCTTTAGTCCTGCCATCCATGGCAGATAGCAGAAATAGCTTGCTGGAGCTATTTCTTCTCCGGTCTTGTTGGATGGAGAAATTTTCCTGCAGTTCTCTTCTACTCCCCTGGAACTCTGCTTGGGAGTGAGCATAGAACCTCTACATAGATCTGCTCACTCAGACTTCCCAAATCCATGCCACCCCAGCAGGGTCTGTCTCATTTTCTCCGTTTCAAGAGCAAACTAGGAATAACACAGTTGCAGCTGAGCTCCAGCTTTCTGAAATGGTCAATACACCATGTGACAGCAAGATGTTAACTTACATCGTTTAAGGAGCTACCTTGTCTAACAATTACAAAAAGTTGAAAGAAAACAGGAGTTATGCCATAATTGCTCTCCTGTCAGAAGTAGTAAGTTTCCTTCACTTTTAGAACACAACTGTACAAAGCACTACAAAGCAAATGAATAAAAATAAGTGAAAATGCGAAGATCTAAGTGTGTACTGGCATAAACAGGAGGCAGTTCTCTAACCCAAAGAGCAATCAGTTGATGGACTAAAGCAGATTTTACTATTTCTGCCATTCCTCCTCACACTTTCCCCATTCCACTTTTTTTAATGCAGAAATCTCCATCTGTATTTCTGTCATTACTGGGAGGAAAATGTTAGGGATATTAATTTCCCCCCCTAGAGCAAAGCACTAAACATGATTTCATGGTGTTAAAAGATAGGATAATAGACTTGAGTCTATTAGTCCATTCCAATTTGTTTGAAATGCAATTAACAGTAAATCAGCACCAAGAGAAAAAGGAGGGGAAGGGGCAGTATTCACAGCAGACAGAGAGCCTTCCTAATAGGCTACATCAATGCTTGTGTGCCATGCAACTCTAGTAAGGTCCACCAGATTATTACTCCTGGGTACCTCCTGGTACCTACACTTTTACTTAGCTGTCCTCTCTGCAAAAAAAAAAAAAAAAAAAAAAAAATATATATATATATATAGGGACTTCAAATTAGAAGATGTACTGTACTTAAGGTGCTAAAAATTTTAAAGAGGAAGAGTAGGGAAAGTTATACCAGCACTTTGGTTTTCTCTCACCGCATTGCACAGTGATGGTGAAACATCAGACATTGTTGTAGATGTAATTTTGCTAGCACAGAACATTCCACCTTTTCCTAAATTTCCCACAAAACTGCTCAGCTTTCCCAACTACATGGAGACATTTTTGGTTAGGAATAAAAAAAATAATCTCTGGTTGCTTTCTTGCTTTGCACTAAGGACTATTACTGAGCCATCTTAGCAATGGACTCAGACAGCTGTTGTCCAAATAACGTACATGTCCCTGGACTATTGAGAAAATTAGGGAACAAATTATCAGTCTCAGTCACACATCCTACCCCAGCCTCTTCCCTAGAGAGATAATAAGCTATCTCAATACAGCAGCACTTCTCTAAGAGCCTCAGGAGTTGACCTTTCTGCTGAGACTGTCAAGACAACAAGCCAGACAGGACATGGACAGCTCTGCTTTGGAGTGGGCAGCATGGCCCAGGCTGGATTTCACACAGATTACTGAATTGGCAAGGCTGCACTTCGGATAAGATATGGTGATATCAAGGAAGGAAGATTTATATGCTTCTCTACCCTAATATAATTACAGTTCTCAAATAAAACTGGGTATTTGAACCTGCAATAGAAATGTGAACTTCCTGTGCCTTTCAAACACTCCTGAGAGCCCACCATAATTCCTACTTCTGCAGTGCTCTAGATGCAACTGGCATTTCACAGACAAGCCCAACAAGTGAGAAAATTAAAATGCAGTGGCTATGTACATATCACAGTAAAGGACCAGTCTCAGGAGCAGCCGTAGGGCTGCAGTTTGCTCACCCCCTTTTGTCCACATGAAGGTGTCTCAGCAAGCTGGTTCAGCCAGAGCTGATGGCTCAATGCCTACCATCACACTCAGGCTGTGGGCTTGCAGTAAAAAGATTGCAAGTATAGTATCAAAGTGGCCTCAGGGCTGTCCTTAACAAGCTATGTAATGTAGCTCTTGAGAATCCAGCACTCCCAGCAGAGCACGTCAAAGGCAAACGAGGTCATGGCGTAGGATTTCCAGGTTTACACTGACAATGCCAATGCTTATTATTTACCACTTTCCAGCTAATTTCTGTAGTATGTGGAAACTGTGCTAAATCCAGTACGGGCTCTAGTAAACTTCATCTTGACGAAATTATAATCGAAATAGAGGATACAGAGCACATGATTATGCAATGTAACATCTAAACCCTAAGTGAGAGCAAGGATAGTCTGGAGTCAGATTATTTGCTACTGAAAAAACTTGCTGATGGTTTTGTGGAAAATAAATATTCACAGAGATTTGAAAGGCGAAATAACTGTATGTATACTATCGAATTAGTTCTACCCAGATCTTATCAGACGTTTCAGTCAGGATGGGACTACCTTCTACCAATGTATCATAACTCTCCCAACTTCAGTCAATGAAATCAGAAGACAACATATTATGCCCTAAAAGAAAATATGCATATCAATCCCATTAAATACCAATTTCCAGAGTATGACAGTGGCAAATAACATTCCCATTCAGTGCTCCATTTTCCTTAATTTTTAATGACTATTCACTTCTTCAGAATAAGCTTTCTACTCTAATGGAAACAACAATCACCAAATTTACCACGGCTGGCACTGCTGTTAGAAGACTGCATCACACACACAAAAAAATTACCTCATTAGCCAATACAAAAGCAAACTCTCCTCTGTAATGAATGGTTTGACAGTCTTGATCCTTGGCTCATAGTCAGTACAGGGAGAGAATAATCTGAGAATGAAAATAATGTTGATTATTTGGAGCATGTAATAATATTCAACAACCAGGAGAATATTTAATTCCATCCAGCCTAATCTGAATGGCTCTCTACTGCCTTTTCCATGACTAGTACACCACAGAGTGCATCCCCATTCACAAATGGTACTGACTCTTCAGTCCTCATCAAAACCAGGAAATTATTCAAAAGACAAAAAATGCTTTGGATTTATTCACTAATATGAAAAAATATTAGTAACACAAATAGAGATGGTTCCTTTATGTACACACGGTCTCTCCCTCGACGCTCTGCACATGTGGATGCAAGCCTCCTCCTGTGCCACAAAGACACTGCCACTTGGTGTAAATGCTTGCCAACACAACTGCTATTTTGGCTAGGAGTGAACAAGGTATCTCCACAGCTCAAAGTCTGAGCTTCTACCTCTAGAAATAGTTATCATCAACTGGATGTTGATAATGTACACCATTTGAGATGTGGAACAAGCAGTAGAAGCGATTGCTAATTATCTGTGAAAACCAATCCTCTCTACTAATTACTTTGTGCGTAGGTCTGACTGAGAGTATCTGCTAACTGTTGAGTAGCAAAATGTAAAAGTTTGTGGTCTTAGATATATAGTTTAAATCTACTCTGAAATTCTGACTTATAGATAACAGTAAGACATATTTTGCAGCTATCAATTTGCTGCCACTGAAAATTAATTTAAATTTAAAAATACAATGCTGAATAATAACTTCAAGTATCTGTGTGAAATAGAAATGCTTCTTACTGTAATAAATATTCATCATTATGTCAGTAGGTACAAAAAAATCAGTAAGCCACTAGTGCATTTACTCGCAGCCTTTTTCAGCGAGATATTTACCATGTGCTTCAATTTCATTGCACTGAATCCAACAGCTTTGCTATAATTTAGACATCTTTGTTAAAATCCTGGCTGTACTGGAGTTAATAAGAGTTTTGCTTCACAGCGCAGTGGACCCACAATTTAGCAGGTGTAGCTAAATGTCACAGAAACACGATTGACAGGACTTGGTTTTATATTTTATACTACCAAAGGATAAACGACATATTCTAAGTTATTATAAAAATAAACAAAGGTATGCAGTTTTCTGTTCACACTTTATTATTTAACCTGCTCTTTCCAAAATAGCAGGTGTCTCATTCTGATTTACGAGAAAAACACGTTGATTAAATGAAGATGATTACCTCTTGAGAATTACCATGCAACCAGTAATACATAAACCACATCAAGGCACTGTTTTGTGATATTATTTTACTTTTTTATGAACCTAAAATACCAGTCTGGATTAAATTATTTCTACTGATCAGTCATCTGGATTTTGAATAGAAATTAGACATTCAAAAGTCACATGTGCCATTACAACTTTTGCCCAGAAGTATTAAATTCTGTGTATCTAAATTTACCTTATGAAATGAAAGCACTTAAGAGGTCTTGGTTTTGTATGTGTTCATTACTTAGCACACCAGTGGAGTTCTTGGGAAGTACCCATGCTAGATAATTTGAAAATTAAATGGTGAATGTGTAGGTCTCTAATCAACACAGATATGGAAACACAGACTTGGCACCAACATTTGAAAACACTGGCAGAATTTCCTTTGGCATTAATTGATTTTGGATATCATTGTCTAGTCTGTACATGTAATTCCACTGGTCTGCTGCAACATGGGGAATTAGACAGGCAGCACCAGTTACTGTGTAGGAACACCAGGAGTATGCTTATCCTGATCCAGCTGGTCCTGTCCCACATGGCACACTCAGTGCAAACTCCGTAAGAGCAGGAAGAGGGCCCCGAGGATTAAATGACCTAGGAAACAGTCTTATCCTCACAATGCAAACAGAAAACTCCGACATAAGCTTGAAGTCATACAAACAACCCTTCTGATAGAAACATATCAGCTAAAGCCCCTCATACTGGCCTGGAAAGGATTCTGATTGTATTTTGGAGCACTGGCCAACAGATTTTATTTGGCTCAAAGATGAAGTCTTAGTTCTAAAGTGAAAGAGACACAAGCAATTAAGTTTCTATCTTAACATTATCTTCACGTGCTTTACTTTACTTCTTTCAAAATTACAAAGGCGACAGTTAGGGACATTTTGTGCAGCTCATCTATGCAATTAATTTAAAATAAAATGTAGCTGAATGACAGTAATACAACAAGAAGAAAATCAAGGAAAGGTTGCACAAGGGCACTCTTGGCAAGCCAACAACTGTTCTTTAACAGCATGAACAGCTAGGGGTGATTTGATCGCATGTTACCCACAAAAGAGGGAGCACAGATCTGCTCCAGGTGTGATGTGCAAGTGAAATAATAGAACTTTTCTCTATACTTTAGTCATACGTTAGTTTCAAAGAATTTTTAAATTATGGTTCCAAATTTATCCTACTTATTCTGTGGAACTACAGTACTTACCTGCTTCTGATCAGATAATTCAAGCAATTCACCTTTTATTTTCCATTTGAATTATGCTCCCCTTTCAGATTAACACTGTTATTGATTTTATTAGTTTCTGGTTTTCCTTAAGTAAAAGTGTCACTTTTTCACTGAAATGCTAACTTCACTAGTACGTCTATACTTGCTTAATAACTGCTTTAGACACTTAGAAATTATTCTAAGATTTTTTATTTTTGCATCCAAAAAACCCAGGAAAATAGGTGAAAGAATGGAATAAGCTAGAGGATAAAAGGTGCAAAATATATACCCAGTGCTCATAATCTATAATTATTAAAATAAATGGATCCAGAATAAGCATCATTATGTCATGAGGAAGCCCTGACCAGAAACATCCTTCCTTTTTCTCCTCTAGAAATCCTCATTACCAAGGATCTATTACAGGGCATGTAAGAAGGGCTGATCCACAAATATTAACAGGAATGAAATTTTGTTCAGGTGTAACTGTGCCTTTGGCAGAATATCCATGTTTTCAAACCTAAATATTTTGCTTTGGAAGACTATTAAATACCTTGCTAATGGGAGATCTTTAATTTGATTACATTTATTCATTTTTATCATCTTTATTAAACATTTTCCTGATGCTGAATTCGTCAAACAGCTTTTGTTCTATTATTTTCATTTTCCATGCAATTAAAAAAAACCTTCATGCACCAAATTGGAACATAGACAGAAAGTTCCAATTTTTTCCAAATGCAGATCACTTTTATTAATTCTAAACACGAACTTTATTCTAGTTTACAGGTTGAAATTGAAGTCACTGCAGGGAAGCTACTTAGCAGTTCCACATACTCATCTGCAGTACATGAAGTGGATTTTATCTTCCATATTATATATTCCAACTACATAAAGGCTGGACGGTCAGAATTGAGGTAAATAGAATAGACTGCATTCATTATACACAGTACACTCAGCGATTTCAAGGCCAAAAGGGCCCATCATGGCCTTCTATCCTGAAATCTTTCAGAGCACAGATTACAGGATTTTGACCTGCAATTCTGGCACCAGGCCTATAATTTCCTGTTGGGTTTTCTTTTATAAAAAGCATGCAGACTTGCTTTACACACTTTAATGCAGAAACCACTGTACCTCTCGATATTATAATATGAGTTGACAAAGGAGAAAAACAAATCCTACCATGATGCCGTTAACACCTTACCTAAAGAAAGACCTTTCACTATAATAATGCCTGTGGGAACTATCAATAAAAGAAATCCGTTTCGTTTTACAGTGTAATGTGAAACACACTAAGCAAATGCCAGAACTTAGAGCCTGTTCTGCTCTGTTCTATGGAGCACACCACTTGTGCTGTCTGAATCCAGTTTGTGTCACTATAACAATTAACTATTAGGGTAAAAATACAAAATTGTATCTAAACTTATCCAGCATACTGTATACATACGGGTGGGAACTGGCCCTACACTGTTGCTTCAGCACTTTGCCATTCAAGGTCATAGCACAACCACTTCAACTATCTCCTCCTCATCCATTATAGGAAACAGCCTCAAATACTGTCCTTTGATTATTATAGCTTTGCATGGAGGAAACATAACTCTGTTATGTATTACACATATGAAGAAGCAAATGGTTATATTTGCAAATCTGTCAGGATCTGTGCTTTCCAAAATGGGAAAGGGCTTAGAGAAATACAGCTTAAAAAATTATGGAAGCAGGTCTTCCTTAAAAATCCCTACGTAGCAATGACGACAGAGACTTTCATGTTCAACTATTGCTGCCCTGCTCAGAGCTGTGGGAGGGTTTTGCACTCACAACTGCCACTAAATACGGATCCAGCTAACAGGGCTGTAACCACCTGTAGGGATGGGCTACATCTCACAGCTGTACAGCACATATGCTGACAGCATAGAGCCAGGGAGGCTGCAAGGGATGGAATAAAAACATTAATTGCCTACAAAAAAAGGAATGTTACAAATAAAAATGTCCAGCACTTCCTTATTGCCTCATGTCTCCCATCAGAACAGCCTACAGGAAAAATGCAGAGGCTTCCTCCACCACTGTAGGTCAGACTTCAAGAATCCTTTGTATTCTGTACTAAAACAATCACACTACACTTTTTTAAATGGACCTGTGCCAAAGGCATAGACATCCACAATACCAAAAACAAGTTTTCATAACATATTGGAAAATTCGCACTATGTAGAGAGAAAAAAAGGGCAGCATAAGTTGTAAAGTCACATCCAGTTTCCCAGCACCCTTTTTTAGCCCACACATATTCAGGAGCAGTAACCTATTAGAGCAAGGCTCCATTTAGTGACACTATTTAAGTTTTCAGGGCTAAACATATTCTGAATACTTAGAGATGGTTCATTTTTACTCTGAAAATCCATTTTGTACTTGGGCCACTGGAAGTCACAGGTAATATGATGTAATGATGTATCTAAAGACCAATTACCCAATTTCTATTACTTACTTTAATTAAGATGTGCATACAAATTTCTATGTCCCATACAAACTCACACATATTCCATCTGCACAGAGCACAAACATTCCTTTTCTGCAGTGGCACATTCCCTAAATATGACACCCAATAAACAGTGACAACATTACCGTTACTGTCAGCTTAGAGAAAAAAGCATTGGATCAGCTTTAAAGGCACAGCCCTGCACTGGCAACAGAGGTATTCCACTTTTTTTCCTCCAAGAAAATAACCCCAAAATGGAGTTTCCTAGGAAGAAAATAGCTACTACATTTGAGGATGGATGGCTTGTTCCAAGCAGACACCTGACTTGGGCCAAGAACCCTTGGCCTAATACCAATGACTCTAAGAAAGACTTTTCACATTTCCTACTCAGCAGAAGGGCAGAGGAAGAAAGCTTCCAAGCTCCCTGGAGTGAAATATCACCACTATGAGTCTGTATTCAGTGAGGAGGACGTGCTTGACATGCTTGTTTTTGGGGAGATGAGAGGACAGGAGAGAGAAGTGCCTTAATTCTCACTTAAAAACAACAACAAAGAAAAAAAAAACCAACAACAACAACAAACAAACAAACAAACAAAAGTAGCTAGCTCTTGGCAAGAGCAGGTTACTTATTCCCTACAGCAAGGAAAGCAGCTGGGAGAAAACTGTAACTTTCAAAATATTTGAAACTCATCACTGACAAAGTTTGGCACAGCTTGGCTCTGGCTCTTATTGCAGGACTTAATCACTGTTCTTCCTACCTCTAGGAAAAATATTGGGGGTATACACCAAATAATGCAAAGAAAAATATATTAATTATTTTCACTAAATAAGCAATAATTACAGGAGTAGCTATAAAACATAATTTTATTTTTAGTTATGAAAAAACAGGCAAAAAGCTCTCATCCATGCTTCTGCAGTCTTAAAGCCCATTAAACACTCTTCTGAAATACCACAAGTCAATGGAAAAAATTTTAATGTAATAAATAACCTGTATTTTTTTTTTCTAACATGCTAGCTTTTCAAGACAAAAAGCCTTTGAAGTCTTTCAGCACAGATTATTTCCAAGTACTGGGTTTCTAGGTACTACTTCTAATCTAAGTATCTGAGATTCCACTGCATTTATTTTTTGCTTGTAAGATCCAGGGCTGGTTATATATACATACCTGAGGGGGGGATAAACAGTACAATGCTAGCACATCCTAACAGTTAAAGTGATGTGGCATCTAATACCATACTATATTTTTTTTACATATTTGATCAGACAATTTACATACACTATTAAAAATTCAACTAAGAAGTTCTACAAATAATTACCAAATGGTAAATATTAGCTACATTGTATAGACCACATCAGGTTTTCTTATATGCCTGTAGAAGAGGTAATAAAATACTCATCCTCTTTAAGAGGATACTCATCCTGTTGTGAAGATCTTGTACTGTCTGCCTGATAAGATAGTACCCATACACTTAACTATTCAATACGTCCAATTAACATCAATCACATCATATAATAATGTGAATATACATCACATACCAATAAAATAATATCAATTCCACAACTTCATATATAGGTTATTTAAAAAAACCCAACAGTTCACATAACAATGTCAAGTAAATGATTCTCTTCTAAGTAAGCAATTTAAAAATGTAATGCCTACTAAAATCATTATTCTCATGCAAAAGAAGCCAGGGCACTCCTAACCGTTACAAAGCAGCCGCTGAGACGGCTGGCCAAGCAGAGGCATGAGCACAGGCTCACAGGGAGGGAGAAGGACAGCAGTCACAGTGGCCCAGGCACATGTGTCCAGGAACGGCTCATCTCTCAGACCAGATCCTGAACCTGCACTCAGCTGGCACAGCACCAGTCACTTAATCTAAATCATGAATTCAGATGGATTTACTTATGCACTAGAGATGCTGGCCAAACTAATACAGAATTAATCAATATAAGTGAATATAATATAATGTTTCAAAAAGTGCAAAAGAGTGCTTTTTTTCCTTTAAATAGGTTTTTCATTTATAATTATACTTGAATGATTTTTTTAAAAATATTAAATTAATCATTTCAATAATATGTGGGTTTAGAGGAAATGTTGAAATATTTAAAAGCTTAATATATCGGGGCAACTTCTGACTGGTAAGTCATAGAAGCAAAACACTAAGAGTAAACCCTAACACAGACAAGGGCAGTACTTTCTACATCACTTACACCATACTCACATCCAGAGTATTTTGCCTGTCATCCAGACCAATTTCAGCTATAAAAAGCACCCTGCCTAGCTTTGCATCCTTTGAGTTAGAAAAAATTTCCCTCAAAAACTTGGGTACAGAAACAGAGTTCTCTACATAGTACTTGACAATTGCTCGTGGTGCCATTGGCAGTGATGGAAATGCTCTCTGACACCTTCATTAGATGACAGTAAAAACTCTGGTGGCTAGAAGGATTAAAACAAGTCATATTTTTCATATGGACACCAAATAACATGACCAATATTTCTAATTCACTTATTGTGATAGGTTTATTTATGCCTCCGCATCCTTACATTGGTAATAGACTGTAACAAAGATTGAACTGATACATGCAAAATACTAGAGGTCAGATAGCCAGCTGAGGGAGTCATTCCTTCCCAGGAAAGAGCCACTACAAGAGGGATTCTGCATTGCATTTCATGGGAGAAATTGTTCTGAAGTCTAGAAGAATTCATAGGAAAACATTTTTCCAGTTTTCCTTCTGCAGACATTTTTTGCTGTAAGAGATGCTCTTACCAATAGCCCTAAGTTTCATCAAGCAGAAAGTTAAAGCTTTTACTATTAGTCTAAGCCTTGGATCACTTCTTTTCTTTTATTATTTTGTTCTTTTTTCACAAGGTTTGGTTCTATTTTCGTCAAACGTTTTCCAGCTAAACTGAAGACTGGAAACTAAATAGGTATATTGAGTCAGCTACCTGAAGAAAATTCCAGAGCAACTCATACAGTCAGAGACCAGAGACACTGACACTGAAGCCAAAAGGGACTGTTAAAGTCACCTACCCTGACCTCTTACACATCATATTAATAAAATAAAACTATCAAAAAGCCAGAAATTCTTTTAAAAAGGTGGTAACAAGACAAACATATGCAAAGCAGAGAGTACAGGAACATATTTAACAGTAATAAAAGGTGGGCATGTTTCTATACCCCAGTACTTCATTAATACTATGAAGGTATTCATAGGATTTTTTTTTAGTGCAGATCATATGAACTCATTAAAGATGAGACAAGAACTGATAAGGAAAAATTTTAATCAGCATTTGCTAGATATAGTAATAAAGGAAAAATTTGAGTAAGTTTTTAATTTCTCTCTAAAGCTTATAGCTGGAAGGAAACAAATTACAAATCAAATGAAGGAAAAAAAAAAAAACCAAACCAACAAAAAACCAGTTGTCAGATGTACGATATCCAAATTAGAGAATCAGTAGCTGTGTCACATTATGCAACCATAAAACAGAAGAAGAAAAGACAGAGATGCCCTTACAGCGAAGGACATTCATCGCACAAAATGCATTTCCAAATGTGCTTCATCTTGGTGGGAAGCATCTTCTACAGGAAGCAATGGATGAACTCTCTTATTTATATGCAGACTGGAAAAGATTTGGACACTATGTTGCAGAAGATAACTAGCATTGCCTGTGATAGAACTAAAATGGACATTTACAATCTAGATCAAAAAATAAGTTTGGTATTTACTTCCTTATATAAATAACATGGCAAAATTCTTACATACATTTGGTTGTAAAGTTCACCAGCGAATTCCTTAAATAAATCTTTCCCCTACTAACACTAAGAAAGAAATTTTCCTCTCATTACAGAAGACATAAGAGATTGTTTCAGTTCACCAACTGGTGATTCCTGTAACACAGAGACATACAAATTCAAAATATTTCTGTAAAATGTAACACTTAAATTTTGCATTCAGTCAACTTTAAGAGCTATTGCTATTCATCGATGATCCATGCAAGTAATGTTTCAGTGTTAGAGGAAATTCATGGACAGCAAATAGAAGACACTAAAGTAAAAAGTCAGTACACTCAATTTCAAAAGCAAATACATACTTACAGGCAAACATTTTGCAGACTCTTCAAATCTAAAGGAGACAAAATGAGCTGACAAACCTTTCCTTTCTCATACTGCTATTTTTCAATAGATGGAAAAGATATCTGAGTGGCTCCCCTAGACATTCGTAAGGAGTGATCCTGGAACAGATCCCAGAAAACCTTCAGCAAAGGTGAAGGTGGTGGAGTCTGCATGCAAAATCGACTCAGCCATAAACACATTATAGTGGGTGTCTGCACAAGGACAGCATTTGTATGTGGAGTATAAATAAATGGTGGGGGAGTGATGTTCTCTCTTGAATCATGTAACAGTCACTTTGATAGAATTATGGCGGCAAATGACAGGAAGGGAAACATGGTGACTTCTGTGCTGCTATGGCTCGAAAATGAAAATGTGCATTTCCTGCTGAAGCAACAATTCAACTGTGTGACTTCCATCACTGGCTTTTTGTCATCTTCGAACAACTTTAACCTCATTATTTTCTGCGCACAGCACTTTATACAGTGCTACATGTAATATCTCCATTGTATTTTTGTCTTTTAAAGCTACATACTAATCAACTTAATATGGCGTATGATATCACCAGGCAGACTTCCCATTAACTAAGGCCATTTGGAGGGTTTTAATACAAGTCTTTATAACTTGGTGTCTAGTTCTTAACTGCGCATAGTATTTCTTAGCACAGATTACCCCAATATTGATGTAAGGTAGCAGCACAGCAGCACAGCCTATAATTATTTAAGTAAAAGGCACAGGGCATTGAGATGAAACTTGCTTTGAGACAAAATACTTCATCCAGCTTAACTAAGTACCCATGTCAACAACCCCTGCAGGTAACAGTGGTAGTCCAAGGGAGACAAAGTAAGTGCTTACAGCTTGCAATTCAGCTTTGGCAAAACGCTGAGGACATTATCTGAAACCTTCCGGTGATCCACGGAATCAAGTTTTACTCTCTTCAGATTGTATACAGTAATTTGCATATCATTCACATGCTAGCCTGTAGTATTTCTTTTAATAGTAAGGAAAGTATTTATGACATATATAGCAGATATACTGTTATCACTTCTTCCCCAGGTCTGAAAAACACCTATCTTAGCACTGAGTATAACAGAAGCAGCGCCATTATAATGTATTTTAAACTCCTGTCTTTATTTAATGATGCCCTATTTTTAATGATGTTTTTACAGAGACAGAGGAGATACATGACTTTTCCCTAGATATGTAGTGATGACTGAAGATTCCTGCACCCTCAACTTCTATCAATATTGACTGAGAGATTGAAGACAGAAGTTCGAAAAAAAAAAACCCCACGCAAATGCTACAACAGTGACTACAAGGTGGAAGAAAAAAGAAGAAAAGAATGTGCTATATCACAAATTTACAGAGTTAGAAGTCTTCACAGATTTCCCCAAAGGATAACTTTGTCATTCTAAAAGAGAAGAAAAATTATCTCAATGGCAGAAGCTAGAGGCATATTCAAACTGTGTGCACTGTGTTTAGAGTTTGATCATTAGGAGAGTATTTTGCAGACAGGAAAGAGGGGAAAAAAAAAATCACTTAAATTAACTTTTTGAAAATAAAAAATTCAAGCTGTTTGATTCAGCTGGAAACATTTTAATACTATGCATTCTGACATAACAGGTATACCAGTCACCCAGTAAGCGTGAAATTCAGGTTCAAATAACCTACCAACTGCCATCGCTTTAAGTCAACTTGTAGGAAATAGGATACAACTGACCTTATAGATAATCTGTCCCTCTCTTAATCTTTGAGTGGGTTGGTCCTAACTTTTCAGACTGATTCATCTGCAAAGATTTAAAAGATGTTTACCACATCTCTAACAAATGTCCTAAAACCGACAAGATATAAAGGAACTGTGTCTCCTTTCCTGCTTCACGAATTGTTCCTAAAACCCTTTGTGAATCAGACCTTTACATTTGTTCAAAATAACTAAAAGCCTCATTTACCTCAACTAAAGTTTCCCCTTTGATGAAAATCCTTAAGCATCTTGATCTTTGAGCTTATCCACAATCAGCATTTTACATACACACACACACACACATATATGCCTCTCTTTCTTCAGATCAGCTGCTATTGCAAAACATTCATTCACTGCAGTCAGTTTTTTCAGCTGAAAATGAGCAACCTTCATACTAGTATCAGAAAGGACAAAACACAGTCACTTCAGCATTCACAACAGCCAAACCTTGCTTTAACTGCACATCTCTCTCGAAAAAGAACTGAGAACTGCTATTACGCCTTGAATCAATCAGTCCTGTGAAAGGAGAGGCAGAAAAGACTTCCAGATAGGCTCCAGTCATACAGTGCTGGAGCAATTATACTTTTCACCCTAATTCTCTCAATTTTATTCAACACCAACAATTAATTTACAGAGATAGCAACACCATACATAAAGTGAATGCAAAAATACAATTTATATGCTTCTCTGGAGATGCACCAGAGCAAAACCTATAATGAAGTCTAATACTAGCTTTAGGGTAAAACCAGTGTATTTCCATAGGCAGCATGTATACATATGGTATTGTAGATATACTTGACACAAGTTTCTGTTAAAGGGAGTTATATAGGTGACTATACTCCCTTGCTAATTTGGATGATTAAAAGCCTCTTGCTTCAGTGACATTTGCCTTGACAAGCCTAAGGAAGAACTGTGTAAGCAGCAGAGAAAGAAGAGCAACTGTTTTCTCACTACTGTGGAGGGTCCTTGTGGGACTAGAAAAAATTAAGGCTATCAGTAGAAATTAATTCCTGGTTAGATTTTCCTCCATTCTCTCCCTGGGATGCAGGGACTACAGGTCACTTCTTCTGCTCCCCTCTTCCTACAAAGATAAACCAAAATGATTGACTTGTCCTGACGTGGAGTACAAAAGTCTTGGCCACAAAGTAGAGAAAAACTACACAGTAGAAAAATCCACCTTATTCATTAGTTAAAATTTTCTTTACAAATGTGTGATTTCCAGCACCAAGAAGTCAGATTAATTACAAATACTATCAGACCTGTGCTACAAACAGGTAAATCATCTGAAAACCTCCAACAGTTATTGGTTGTTGCATGCTTTTTATTAAATGTATATTTTAAAAGAGCAATATTCCTGAGAAATATATGTTACCACCAGAGCTTTTATAAGAAAATGCAATGTAAAGAAACATTGTGTAATCATATCTACTGGACTGTGTATCTTTCACAGGATGAGCTGTTACAAAATTAGACTGCCTTTAAATAGATTCAAGTGTTTTTTCAGCATGCTTCTTTTCCATATATACCATAGGTCCACAAGCAAGACTCAGGATGTCATTGTGATCTCTACTACCTCTGCTTCTCATGGTAAACAGCAGTCATAACTCTTCTTTGATCAGGAAGAAGAGGAGGACTTCTACTGAAAATTGAGAGGATTTTGATATTACTAGCATTTATCTTCTTTTCCTCAAATCCAGCAATGATTGCTTCTTTTTTTTTT
>VYZV01037127.1:131880-173755 GCA_013401275.1 Pandion haliaetus | reverse complement strand
GCCAATATATTAATAAACTTCCTTCAATACAGAGCCTACAGTTGACCTGTAATCTCCAAATTAATTTTTGACAAAAAGCTGGTTTTCAGATGGCACTGAATCTGTGTAGCCTAAGGAGCCTAACCCTCTTACTGAATTACTTCCAGATCTACTGCTGATCACTCCAGGCCTAATTTTTGTGTGCTGCTTCTTTCTTACCATTATGCACAAAGGAAATCTGGAATGACAGCAACATGCAATGGATACTTCCTTCTGTCATGCATGCTTTCCCTTTTGACAGCTTCTTAACTATATCCTTCCATCATTTCAGCTATGCTACAGGTGAAACCAGATCATCCTCTGTACTGGTTCTGTGGTTTGACACTATCTGGAAGGACTGAAGCAAGGACCATGTAAAGCAAGAAGCATATGAAGTGTCTAAGCTAAATGTTTTATGACTATAAACAATATCATAAAGAGACATGGAAATACTGGTAAGGCTTTTCCCTGTATTCCAGGAACTAGAACTGAAAAAAATTCAAATTAGTTCCACGCTAAAGACCTGGGATACACCTCCAGCAAGCCTGCCACCATGCTCATGTTACTGTAGAGCTTGTGGAGGTGTGGATACAAAAGCGTATTCACAGGCAGTGGATACTTACAGCATGGATATGGCAAACACTGGGTTCACAAGCACGTAAGCTTAGATGCAGATTCAGTCTGTAGTTAAATATCTGCAAAGAGCTGAAATTATTTCTTGACATGCTTCCCTAGGGCTCAGAAGAGCAGCCTACTTTACAGTAATCTTTTGTGTAAATCTTGACGTGCTCTGAAAACATGATAGGTTCCTATACACAATTACAGTCTGCAGTGTAAAAAACTTGTTGCTACAAACTTTAAATACAACACATGCTGTCTGTAGTTAACTTATCTGAAGCCCCTTGCAGCTCCTGTTCAAAAAATATCTGAGTTCTGTAGAACTTTTATGTATTTATCATCATAACATCGCTTTGACTTAAGAGTAGTGTAACCCCATTTTTTTATAAATGGGAAACTGAGGCACCAGGAGACCAAGTGACTTAGAGTTGCACAAGTGCTCTCTGCTAGGGCAGATGGTGGCAGCCAGCTCGCTCTCATCTCCAAAGCATTCCCAGCTACTGCCACTGCATTTTTCTCCTTTTCAAACTCTTGCTTTCCTTAATGACTCTGCAACTGAAACACTCTTTGAATTCTAAGATTTCTTCTCTAAAACAGCAACAGCCAAATGCTTGAGGCCATGAGGAAAAGAAGGAAGGTTTAGGAAGGCATCCTTTTCTTCCAAATATAACTGCTGTACCTGTAAAATCTTAGATGATGGAAGAAACTACTTGGTGACCAGTTTCTATTATGTCCTTTTGTACCATAGCCATGCTGGGTGGCATCTTGCTGTCTTTTTCTGAAGACATATTCCAGGAGAGAAAGTTGTGCACTCTCCTTGGAAACTATTCCTCACAGTGCTCCCTAAGAAATCAGCATCCTGTCCCTATGTGCAACAGGTCTGTACTCTTATGCGGTCATTATCAGCACGCTTAAGGGAAAGGGGTAGGAGAGGAATCTTTTGTCTTCTTTCATAAGCCATGTCTTCATCAGCAGCTGTTTCCATTTATGTAAGGAGCTGGATCCTGAGGTAGTACACATCACAAATGTTTCCAAGTAAATACAATCCCAACACCCAAAGCTTGAAAGGCCAAACACACAACAGCAGGCAGATAGCGATCTTGCACCTGCTGCTATCCCTGCCACTCAGTGATTAGCTATTTTCCATTGTCGCCAGGAGCTTGCTTCTGATTCCCCAGCTCTTTCCCTTACTTAGTCTTTTCTGAACCTTTAATGTTTTCCCCAACTCTTTTTTCCATCCTCTGTCTGTCCATCAGCTTCCTTTCTCATCTTCAGTACTTCTGCTAGTCATTTGTAAGTGTTCTAATAGACAATAAAAATTGTACAAAGACCCTGATCCAGCAAAGTGACTTGGCATGCACATAGCTTTAAGTTCTGTAGTACTGTTGACTCCAGCAGGACTACCAATATACTTAAAATTAACCACACATTTAAGTGCTTTCCTGGATCAAGGCCATCATCACACTGACATTAACCAAAACAAAACAGCACCTGAGATTCAGCGACATAAATACACAGCAGCCTCAACCAAACTCAGTGCTGTAACCTTCAGGTTACCTTTCCTCAATGCCTTCCATCATTGTTAGCTATGTTATGGCTACACTTAAAATCTATTCTGCAAGTGTATACTGGAAGTAGTGCTTAGGAACAATCCTGTTTAAGCCAATGCCTTCTTATGGTTTTAGAATTTGCTTGCCTGTTTTGCTAGATCAGGCTCTTGGACAGTAAGGTCCTCAGGGCAAGAATCATGTTTATTTTTCTGCCTGAATCATATATGCTCATATACCACAAAATAGCAATTAGTAACTTTTTGTTCTAAGGTACAAAGAAGAAGACTTTCTACATACTGCAGATGCCCTGGCTTATGCAGTTGTAAGTGAAAAGTATGATAGATAAAAATTTCAAAAGTCTAAGGTATTAACCTTATCCCTGGCAATTTACTGTAGCCCTAAACATGCAAAAAGACTAAATTAAAACCTCCCCTCTTAAATTCTGCCCCCTCCTCTTCTTTTGCTGACATTCTGCCTCCGTTACCTTTTCTCTTTTATTCTCTGTTGATTACTTCACCGGTTTACACTTCAGCTTATAAGACCCATATGGTAGGAGCCTTGTCCTTTGTAATCATAAAATAAGATTATGCCTACCTTGGGCACTGTACAAATCATTATTGTCTTCCTACAAATGTCTTCCACATGGCCCCACCCTCAGTTCCAGCTGAGAGTGCTGTTGTGAACAAGCTCAAAGAATAAATATTTTGCATTCATTTCACTAGCACAATGGAAACATTTTTCCAAGCTGCTGCCAAGATGGTATCTAGTCCTCTTCTGAGTCAGCAGCCCATGCAGCTGACTTTCAAATGGCCAAACTTGCTTGATTGTAATCTTAAAANACTTGCTTGATTGTAATCTTAAAAGAAAAAAACACAGACACAAGCTATATTTTTAAAGAGCTGTATTGCTCTCCTCATGCACAAGCAGGTAGTAACACTATAAAATATGACAGCTGGAGGCAAGAAGCTGTTCAGAAGTGAGTGTTGTTTGCGATGTCCCCTTTATTTCTCCAAACTTCAACAGTTTATTTCATCCAGTCAGAGGAAGGGACTGGGGAATGTTGAGGAAGTGAGAAGGGAGTATCACTGCTTTATGTAGTCCATTTCCTTTTGGTATCAACCAGCTTTTTACATTCTTTAAAGCTCTGTTAGCCATTAAAGTCAGTGTATCTAAAAATACAATATAAACAAAACCAGGCTAAGCGAGATGAAGATGGCGAGGAATTCGTACAGTTCCCCTCCATAAGCATTTTTTCTTATTCTTAGCTGTATTTTCACTCTAGCCCAGCACATAAGCAGGCATGGTGCAACAGAACAGGTTCACAACTGCGCATCTCTCCTCCATTCTCATGGAAAGACCTTGGTCTCTAATCCCTACTGCTTTGTGAATAAACAGCCTAGATGGTAGATAATTTTTGTGTTCCAAAATTGCCCAGATATAGCTGGTAAGAAATTGTCAGCAATCCTATATTAAGCTGCAGCTTTACATTAAATCAGAGAGTATGTATCTGGCTTCTAATCGCTAATAGAGCTTATTCTTATGAGAAGTTCCAATCTTCTAGCAAAGTAACAGGATGCTTATTAAATTAACAAGTCTAAAATTCAGGAATAAACTCTGCCATGAGAAATCAGTTCAATGGGTAAAACCAGGCTGTCAATCTTAAAGCACCCTCTTACGTCATGTTACTTACTCAAAAGATATCTATTTATATAGACACATGAGGCTAGATCCTTAGGTTTAGCCTTTTTATACAATGCATAGTGCAGGACTTAGGGTGATAAAGGTAACTTAGCTTTAAGCCACTAACTCTGTCTTCAGGATGCTGGGGTCATGATTTTGGTACCAACGTGTACCTTAAAAAAGACTCATAGATGCTCAATTTTAATTGCCTTAGCTACTTATAGTCTTATGAGAGCTGTCAAAGCAGCTGGGAATTGATTGGACTCAGCATTCTGGCTATTCATCCTTTCCACCTAGCCTTTCTCCTTTTGATCTAGGACTAGGAGGAACAGGAATTGTAGGACTTTGTGCCATTAAAATAAATTGTCCACTGAGTGAATCCATAGATAGTTGATCAAATTATCTCTGTGGCTGCAGAAAAAGCCACAAGCTGACACAAGACACACATTTCCTTAGGGCAGAAAAAATCATCTTTATGCAATACAGTTTCTCTGCATCCTAAGATTGATTGCCATGAATCTGAACACTGCAACCAGAATACAAATACATTAGGAAACCAATGTTTCAGTGTGACTGGACATATTTTCTTCTAAACCAAATAAGTAGCTTTAAAAAAAGCAAATTAACCAGTAGAAAATGGATAGTAAGATTTTTTGTTGCATATTTTAAATACTAAAAGGCAAGGAAAATATCAAATGTGATACAAAAGATCTGACTAATAGGGAGAAGGGGAAGTGGGAAAACAGAATATTAATAAAAAGGGAGCTATAATTAGGAAGAAGTAGTGTGGTATAACTGAAGCTTTCTATTTTTGTGACGTTTAGTTGCTGGCTGGGGTTATACCACGACACTGGTTCATTTATTCTTTATGTCCCAGTGAATCTCACTATGGACTTTCCAACCATATTAAATAACTCTCCTGTGAGCCTATGTTCAATTCAGTGGAGCTACCGTGATGCTCTGTCAAAGGAGACTGAAATCAAATCAGATGGGCTCAAAACATTTTTTCATTAATATTCTATGTAATTGTTGCGTAGTTCATCAGTCACTCCTTTACTAGGTTTGCAACTAATTAGAGACATGCCAGCTGTTGGACAAATATATGCCTTTTTTACATTAAACACACTTCTACACGGACAGCAACAGTTCCAGTAGAAAGAAATGTTTAAACAATGATAGCTTGTTACAGCCCATAGGATCTATTAGAGAACAGATCTGTCTCCCAGAAGGAGTGCTGGTATTAAGGCACTTAAAACTAGCCTGGACATAATAACGCTGCAAGAGCTCTCTTCACTGGTAAATGACAGCCTTTTTGGCTCTAATTTCTGTGATCAGTTTGCTGTGGTGTAAATCAAAGCTGAATCACAGTAATGTCTTGGCACTCTAATATATTGCCTTAAACCACACGAATGCTGAAATAGGGAGTTCTTGTACATTTGCAGACTGGATTCCTTTTTTCCCAGCCTGTGCTTTTTTTTTTTTTTAAAGACAGCATCGGAGTCAAAGAACACTTTTCTGTTCTCTTCATCAGATTTAAATCTCTTTAATCAGCCAGCTAGATTACGGAGCTCTGATAGGTGGCATGGCTTTTTGGAGAGAGCCAAACTGAAGGACCTGCTGCACATATCCTGGTTCCCAGGCTCCTTGCCAGCACTAGGGTGTGATGTAATAGCCTTTCACGCTGAACAAGTTAACAGTCCTGTTTTTGAGTTTACTACATTTTGGCTAAGAAACAGCATGAATAGCCTTGCAGGGAAGTGCTACTGTTTAACAAGCAGGTAGCTGCAGAAACAATCTTATTTCCCTCTCTGTAGCTAGGACTGGAAGAGAGTTCCAGTTGAATATTACACCTCTCCTTTTCCATATGCTGGCGCAGCAAGGAGTGTGTAAAATGAATACAGACCAGACTCTTTCAGTCCCTCCTGAGTGCTGTATCTGCAGTTTTAACAGGACTTGCTCACACAAGCTTAGAGTAACTCTCAGACTACCTTTTGGCTGAGATGCTGTGTTTTTAAGAACGTTCTGGGAAATCACTTGCCTCAGAAGTTATTTGGAGAACAGTGGTTAACTACACAATCATATGGAAAGGGCCATTTGTAAGCATGATCTGGCTTTGTCACTTCTTCTGAGCAGAGGAAGCCCCAACCCTGCTTTTCACCAAAAGAGAAGTCAAAGGCAACTCCTCAGTTTGGAGCTAGCATCTTCTTTCTCTGGCCTGGACTCCTCTCATGCTGGGAAAGGGGAAACCCATAAAGGCCAGGAAATTATGTACCACAAAAATGCTTGTGCTTGCAGGAGACAGGCAATACTGCTGTTTTCACAATGTCTTATGCCTCAGTGGAAGAAGAAAGGATGAAATGAAAAGGATACAACCACATTAAGCTCAACATACTACATTCCACTTTAAAATACGGGCAAAGCGGAAACAGGGCAAACATGTTCGTTAGTGAATTTGCAACCTCTCTACATTCCTTTCATGGTTAGTAATGTCACATTAGAGAAGACTTATCATTTACCACTTACTGCCTGAAGGCTACACAGTCCAAACAACAAAAGGCCAAAGTACAGAGTCATGAAC
The DNA here is from genome assembly GCA_013401275.1 of Pandion haliaetus. NCBI lineage: Eukaryota > Metazoa > Chordata > Aves > Accipitriformes > Pandionidae > Pandion > Pandion haliaetus. Next base: position 167,311 of record VYZV01037127.1, on the reverse strand, counting down.
TGTACTGTGAAAAATCAAATTGCTCCTTCCCCATTTAATGCAGTGCACAATAATCTTTTGGCATAGCTTTGATCTCTTATCTGCTGAATTTCTCATTATAACCTTCTAACTCAAGCACTAGGAACAGCTACACACCCAGAGGAAAGCCTGTATGAGCTGCTGCAGTGGTGTGTCACAGCCTCATCACATCCAGCTTTGGGCACCCAACAAGTGCCTCAGTTAGAAATGCAACACCGGGAGTCACTCCCTTTATAGTCAGCGCAAAAGGCTAAAGATCCGATTCATCCCCTGCAAATGCCTCTCTGTGGGATATGGAGACAACTAGAGCTACTATACTCCCAGCTTAAGCAGCTCAGATAGGTTTCTAAAGTTAGGTGGGATAAATCCAGACCTTAGTGATTATCACAGACATCCATTTAGCATGAGGTTAATTGCTTAGGTTTGCTTACTGTGTTGAGATGATACTCGCTGAAGGAGGATCTCCCTCTGTCAGGAACTGTCTCCCACTTTTTATTCCCCTCGCCAGAATCTAAGGCTTAAAAATCACACCAAAATATACACTGTTCTAAGTGCTACTAAAACATGAAAGGTTTTGATTACATCTGCTGGGAAATAAATATTTTTATTCTTTCCTCCATGCCTTCTTCTTACTGAACAGATTTAACCATTATGCGCCACAGTCTCAGACATAAAAAAACCAAGTACACAATCAGCTTCAAATGCAGTTAATTATAAAAATAGGCTAAGATTAGTTCCAAGTCCTGATACAGCACCTTCCTACAGTTATCTGCTGTTCTGTGGGGTTTTTTAATAATAATTCCAGGTCTGGGTCCAAGGGTTCCTCTTTGCTACTGCAATATATATGGCAATCATGAATCATTTAGAATAGTCCTGGGACCTCACACATTACCATCACTAGTTAAACAATGTAATAAGTAAAGGAGATTTAAGTTGACAGAACCCTGTAGATAAGAGTCGACTTCTCTTTTCATAAGTCAACATAGAAGCTTCTCTGTCATTAAACTGATCATCCAACAGCATGGCCACTATGAAACCATTTATGGTTTTAACCATTTTATTTATTAATTTATAATGTGTTTTTAAGGTAATTGGAATTGTTATGACAAGAAATGGTGATCTAAGTAAACAAGAATTTGAGTTTGCCTTTTACAGAGTTGTTTATGGCATGCGCGTTGTGAAAATGTATTTATTAACACACAGCTCAGAATAAATGTTTGAAATACAGCACTCAAATTAAGAATGTTGGTCTACTGCTGTCATATTTGTAAAGGAATGCTAGGTAAATAACTTACAGGGATCGAAAGACACAACAGTCCTGAGTGAACACCCATCAGCTTCAGATTCACGCCCTTCTGCAGAAACAGCCTTTCTCTCCTCTAACAGTTTCTCCTACTAGAAGAGCATGGCAAATCTCTCTCTCTCTAGTCTCTGTTGAGAATTAAACATCCTCTGGTCCTGCCAGATCTGTAGCTGCTGACATTTGTTCCCAAGTAAACCAAAAAACTAATGATTCACTAGCAGCCCTGCACACTCACTGTTCTCAGATATAAATGAGTACAGTGGGTACAAAACAAAGATAATCAGGTGCTATACATCCTATGTATTTCTGTATCTTCTGACCAAGAGGTATTTGAGTCAGACATACTGAGTTTCCATCCAGACTCTCTCATGTACATATATACAACCACAACAGTTGATAAATACTTGCTGAGCATTCTGTTTCTTTATTCTGGCATCTTCTACTCAACTTCACATTTTCCGAATCAGCAAATAATTAAAAACAAAACAAACTTTTCAGTCTTTTAGTCAGTGGAATGTGCTAAGATTATGTTGTTTCCCCATTTCTATTCTAACAGGTACGAAAGACTCCTCTGTAGCTGCATAACACAGATAAACATATGCATATGCAAATAATATGACTGATTGACTGAAACCTACCAAAAATATTTTTGTGTCCTACAAGCCTTTGAGTTTCATAATTTATGTATCCCAAGACTACTATTTACATGGAAAGGCAGTGAGTTGGCTGGAGAAAAGTTACTGCTGGAGTTCCCCAACTATAAATGTAGGATTTCTTCTGTTTAATACTTTAATTATTTATTTTTGCATAGGAGCAGAACAGAAAGTCTGTATTTTGTAGGGGGAGTTTGGCTTGCTTAATCTAGAAAAACAAAAGTTGGCTACAGGTACAACAGGATGTAACAAACAATGAATGAAAATGGCTATTAATTATAAGAGCAAATGGTCATAACCTGTCCATGAAAAAAATTAGGTTGAAAATCAGAGACGTCCGAACCATTACAGAAGGGCTCCCCAAAATAGGGCATGTGTTTTACTGGGTGTGTGTGAAAGACTTGAAAGTAGTATGTGAACACTGATCCAGTACCTAAACACTTTCAGCATAAGAATGGCTGCTGCTACTGTAGAGGTACCTAACACAAAAGCAAAAGGGTTTTGGAATTGCTATGTTAGCATATTCAGGTCCTGGAAGAGCTTTCCCATGGGCAAGTGGGAGGAAACTTTCTGCTTTTAAATAAATTACTAAGAACTGGAATGAAACAGAACTTGTAGTCGTTCAACAGGGAAACAGACCTCATGAACCTTTATGCCCTTTACAGGTCTAGATTTCTAGATACAGAAAATGTCAAAGATTTTATATTCTGTGGGGAAAAAAAATGAAAAGAAAATCTGGGAAAGACAGATGCAAGGTAGTTCACTCTGGTGACAGATCACAGTCTGCTAGTTCCATGAGGCAGGGGAACAGCAAACAGAAAGATACAGTCAATGCAAAGGAATTAACACAGAAAAGAAAGAAGGGTCAAAAAGGCAGAGGAGAAAAGAAAATAAGAAGACTGATGCCTCTGAGGTTCAGGCTGGCCGAGGGAGAGGGGAGGAGGCACAATGGCATGCAGCACGGATGTTGCGGTGGGGAGTATCAGAGGCTGGAATTCATGTATTCCCAGGAACTGCTGAGTTCATGCATTCCCAGCAGCTGAAGAAACCACTCTTATGAAGACACCTCTACTATGTGGGGGGCTGGATAAATAACCTGGTAGTGTTGCCCTTCTTCTTCTACTCTCTGAGCTGGGGCAGGAGGTGTGACAGTGACTAGTGCCATTAGTCACCAGCTGTCCCAGTCATCTCAGACTCCAGAGGCAGCGGGAACTCAGAACCCCTGCAGCTCATACTGTGAATTTCTTTTTGATGTGCTCTCCTTGGCTGCTAGTTCTCTCATCAGCTCTTCCTAAGGGAGATAAAAAACCATCCTAAATAAAATTTTATCCTTCTCTAAAGTGGCATCTCAGCAGTGTATGCTGGGATCTGTAGCTACTGCAAAACTTGTTTGAGAATAGTGCAAAAATGAGTTCCTATTTGGGTAAATCAGAAGGGGAACTACCACCTTTGGATTCCTAGTGCCTTGTCAGCTGAATAGTGGGAAAGCTGAGACAAGCCTGAAGAAAAAGGCCCATGACATTGTTCTCATTCTGTTCCACAGTATGGACATACATGCTCTAGCCCACCGGTTGTACTACAAGAAACAGTTAACACACAACCCTGTACATTTCCCAGTGGAAAACTGGACACATGCTTTACTTACTGGTTTTGAGGTAGCACAGGGAGCTGGTGTCATGATAGGAGGCTTGGCTGCACTTTGAGATGGAGGCAAAGAAAATCTCTGCCCTGTGTCCAGAGGTGAAGAACAGTGAATCCGTGTTTCTAGTCTCTCAGGCTCATGCTTGTAGGATTCAAGAGGAAACGTGGGCTGCTTGGTCACTTGTGTTGGGGTAGACGGAGAAGAGGAGAGGCCAGAGGCTGTAAATGAGAATAATTACCAAAGGTCAGTTCAGAAGAAAAGCAGACAGAAAACTCAGCTTTACAGTGACCCTGTATTTTTACATCACATTTCCCCAGACTAAAAGTATGTATCCCACCTCCTTGTTTATGAAAGGGAATTGCTCTGCCTTGCCATTAAAACTCTTTTAATCATTCAACTGGTTGAAAGTCTGATCCATTTACAGGGGGCACAGCAGCAAGACGAGAGTGCTGGAGAGTCATTTTGTATTAACCTCCTGTCTGATTGCTTATTTCTAAAATGATCCTCAGCACTGGCATTACTTTATTGTTATAATTTTCATACTCCTGTGAGCCTCAGGATTGCCTCTATCTCATGGCAAATGGCTCAGGACCTTTAATGGTTGCTTTTTCTTCTCTTTCATTATTTTAACAGTATCTCAGCCAGCAGTTAGAATAAAATTAGGAGCAGAGGCGAAAAGAAACAGGGCATATTTCCCATGAGCCTCAGTCTGTTTTCTATAAGGCTCTTGGCAATGCCTTTATACAAACTAGAATTGTTTTCAGCAGCCTTTGAGGAGAAAGATTATTCATATCTTTTGCTGAAAATCAATATCAGCAGCAGATCATTTCTCTTGTGAGCATCCTGGTCTTATTTGACACAAGTATCTACCCCAGCTGTATTTTTGGTTACGTTCTTAGGGCAGTTATGAATTGTAATCAAACAGATCATTTAAGCTATATTTCTTATCCATTTAAGAACCAGCAGACATCCACAACCAATTAGAAAATTCAAGTTACAACATCTGTGTTTCTTGTTATATCTATATGTACGTCAGCAAACAAAGGATGATTCTCTTATACCAGCATAAATGAGGACAGACTTAAATGCGTAAAAACTATGAGACTGAACAGAGCTACATATTTTTAAGTGGGCTATATGATCTCTGAATTTGGTTCACTTCTTGTACTTCCAGAGATTTGTGCAGATGATCAGTTAGTCCAATGGGGACTCAAGTTCATCGAAAGGAAGCAGGTAAGATAGCATGTAATAAGCATAAAATCCCAAACCATTCAAACAAGTGTTTGAGAACGTGATAATGCATCTTCATGATAAGTCTAGCTCATCTTCTCTGTGTGAGGTTTCAAGGCTCCACCAGAGATTTTTGCACCAGAGATTTTTTCCCATTCAAAAGCTTTGCATTGGTGTACACACAGCCTCTACTGGTCCTTCCTTTCAACCCAGGCTAAAGCGCATTAGTACAACTCACTTTATACTCATTACCTCTCGGTGTCACATTTTACCTCACAGACAGCATTCTCAAAGAAAACTTTGCATTGATGGAAAGTAAGAATAAAACTCAGTAATAACTAAGATGCTAGACTCAGAAGACTAGAAATCCAACAACTCAGGGAGGGATCTATTACTTTAAGAAATTATCACTCCTGACATACCTAGGGAAGAGTTACCGTATGATTAAAGGAATTAAGGAGGAGTTTAGGTAACTGTTCTTTAGCTATCATTCTTCATTGAAAACAACCTTTCTTGATGGCTTTTACATATGAAGAGACTTAACTTTAAGAGAATAGAATCTCTCATCAAGAAACCTGCAAAATAATTAGGCTCTAACGTGTGTTATTTGTAGTGGTTTTAGTGGTGCAGTGTAATGCATTTATTTCTGTCAAAGAAAATCCTAACTCTCACTGAAAAATTTTAGCTTTGCTGAAATCAAAAAGGACATCCTACTCAGTCCCTCTCTTCAGTCCTGTTCCAAAATTGCAGCTGCCCTCCAAGGACTTCCACTTCATTTCATAGAGACCTTCAGCTCTGCCATCCAACCAGCAATAACCACAGATCCAGTGGAGACTGGGTGTTGTAGGCAGATATAAACGTTGGCTAATGTGAGATGCCACAGGGTGAGGCAAGAAGAATAACCCTGTTATTTTGAATGTCCTCAACTTCTGCTGATTTCAGTGGGACTGGAGAGTGTTCCACATCCTGAAGGATTAAAAGGACACCTAACTTGCCTGTTCAGTTTTTGCTTACAGACAAATTTAGATAAACGGTTCTGGGGAAGATGCTCTTCTGTGTTTTTATGGATGTACAAATGTTTCCTGAGCACTCAGACTGGGGTTTGAGGTGGATGGCAGCTGTAATTGATGCAAATGTAAAACCACGAAAAGGGAGAAAAACAGCATTAGATCTTAAAGTCTTGCTGCTGGGATGTGTTCATTGTGCGCTAATGTATTCAGCAAGTCTACAAAAACCATTTCAAGTATCAACAAGCTCTGCCAAAAGAGCTATTACCAGACATAGGGAAACCACATATTCACTGTCCTAACAAGGCCGGCCTGCCAAATGTAGAGGACATCTATAGGACACAGGACGATGGGGATCAAAGGAGACCAAGGAAGTAACATTTCTTACATCCTATGAAAACTATTGCCACCTCATTATAGATGTGTAACAGCACAACCAGGACAGACAGCGTGGTTTCCATTTTATAAGAACATTAACTCGTGGTGAATCTCCTTTTCGGTGCCAGCCTTGGACACTTGGCGTGAGTTTTTATGGATGAAGAGCATCTGTGACTCCAGCAACTTTCCTGGGAGCACTCTGAGCCTTAGAACTGACTGTTTCAACTAGGCACTTAAAACATAAAGTACTCACCATCAGGCACACCCTAATATATTTGAGATTAAATTTTTCCATGACTCAGTTTCCGCACAGAGGTGGAGGGAAAATTATAATTATTTTGCAGGGTATTTGATTAAATTATGTAATTAAGCTTTTCAATCTTTGGTATTTAAAAGCCTACCACATAGCATTATTGTGGTATCTATGTTATTTACATTTGTACAATACTGAGACTGAAGGAATAATCCCATAGGAAATGTTATTTTTATGATTATTAAAACAAAAGACTTCTGGCTGCTGTGATACAGCTCAACATCCTAAACCCTACAAAGGATTTTATAAAAGCCTGCCACGTAAAAGAACGAAAATCTGTAATATATACCCAGACCAAAACCAGTTCAGGAGTAACAGAACTTTGTATTAACTTTAATCCTATTGGACTGCCACCTGAACAGGCAGCATTGGTGTAAATATATAGTTATATGTATGTGCAGCAGCTGCTCTGTTCTACTACCAAAGGAGTCCACTGAAGATACAAAATACAGCTATATCACATGAAGATACAAGATACAGCTATATCCCATGGATGAAAACAATTCATTTTGGAGAAAGTATGCATAAAATAATTAAGCAGTGAAAGCTACCCAACAATTCTAGAGTCTTCTATAACGAAGCTGAAAAAATTCAATATGTATGTAGGATTTTGGAGAACAATCTTTGAGATTGGCTGCAAAATCTATTGGTTCTGGTAACAAGATGAACTGGTATGGTAAGTAATTATCTCTTATGCTAATGTTTCTTTCACCAGACAATGAAATGCATAATGAAATGTGATCTTTTCATGTTGAGATTCTAAATAGCTCTTCCTTTTTCTGTAACACAAAACAAGAATTTTAGACCAAAAAATAAAAGAGAAAAAATCTAGCAGATCAGTTACTGTGTCACTGGCTAACACAAGGTTTTGTCCCATGTTTTCTATTTCTATTGTCCCCATACTGTTTTAAAATAGTCTGAGAGTTCTGCTTTGTTCTGATCCATCCTGACATTTCCTTTCTGGGGACAAAGCAAGAGTGTAAAAAGAGGGTAACTTCGTGGTCTCCATAATTGCTGAGTCATAAGTCCTAACATTTGCGTAATTGAATATGCATATGAATAAGTATTCATAAGAATATATTAATACATGGTGCAAGATTGCATCAATGTAAAACAACCTTTGTATAATAGTATAACTTCATTCAGAACATGTATGTGAGATCCTAACAGAACTAAATACCACTAGTGTTAATTTTGAGCAATATGGGGCTATTTCCAGTTGCCTTCCCCCTGTGACAGTGTTGTCTCTGATGGCACACAGTGATGGCCCAGCATGCAGTTCTGTGCCCGTATTTGAGCAACTTAAGGTAGGAGCTAGCCTCACATCACAGGTTGGATACAAGAGCCCCGAGAAAGTACTGCTGTAACAGCAGAGCCCACAGCTTTGGCCCAAGTTAGCACGCAACTCTGGCTGGTATTTAGTTGGTCACAAACATATCAAGACTATGTTGCTACTTTCACTTGTTTCTCTAGATATTTGCAACTTTTTCTTTTAAATAAAGCCCTTATTTTGCACAGCATTAAGTTCTCCACCCACCTACTTGTGCACTCTGATCCAAACCAGCCCTCTACTAATACACAACAGGAAAGGATGAAGCGCTACGTTGTCATCCGCATACTCCCAATGGAAGAAGGGTGGCTGCCCTCCTACATTTCCTACATTCCCTGGGTGACACCCACAATTAGTTCTGTCACCTACACTTCATGCCTGACCTGGCAGGATGCATCTGGTGGGTTCTGGGAGGAAGGATGCTGCTCACAGCCCAGTGATTCCTGCCAAAGCCTCCCTTTTATATCAGCCCTTTTCCAGAAAGAAAAACAGCCCCTGCCCCCATGAAGCTGTGGAGCCACCTGCCCATAAATGCTGCTGCTAGGGATTGCAGGGATGTGCTAATGCTTCTCTGCAAAGGGTGGCTTCAGGTGGTTCATAATAATGTCACGCTCCCTTGTTGAGAGCTCAAAGGATATAGCCAGCAGCCTGCTCTCAAACTTTACTTTTGTATTTGTGAGCTTAAGATGAAGTTGCTAAAAGTGGAGAGTTACTGGCCACGAAAAATAAATCACTTTTGCAGTTTACCTCTTCCTAGGGATCACACCAGGATTCTCTTGTCCTGTGCCTGATCAAGCAGGTAATGCCATTGCTAACACATAAAGCTGTTGCTAAAATAGCTTTCCAAGTTTATATATAGGGATATATTCATTTACCATTTAGACTGAAACTTCTCAGAAAAAAACAAAAGGAATTTCCATTGGCAGTGGCTCCGTGCGACACTTTTTGTCCAATTCCTTCCCAGGACAACACTGTCCTTTCATTTCAATTCTTCAGCTGGCAGTGAAACAGAGAAGGGGGCAGGCTGTGGCTGCTGAATTTTAAGTAGTTAGCAGCACAAGTGAATCTGAGTTGAGCCAACTGTTCATTAAGCTGATTCACTCTTCAGACACAATACTGTGTTAATTTTGACACATAAGCAAATTGATGCAAATTATGTGAAATGAAGTTTAATGCCACTTAATGGCAGTAAAACTATGAACCCATCAGCAGGTAAATGGCTACTGGCTCTTTGTATTCAAATAGTACTGGTGATATTGACACTAAATGTTGTAAAATAGCTGTTAATTAAAAAAAAATACATAAAACTAAGCCTGAAAAGTAATCTTGAGTTTTTGTACCAAAAAATATGATAGATACTGCCCAGGAAATTTCCTGCCACATCTAGCATTTTCACTTACACATCAGTTCAGGATGCCTCTCGTCCTACAAGAACTATAGCTTCTACTGTCAAAGCATATAGCCCGTATCTGCGATCAACAGTGCGTCACTTGCATAATGGCCAGGCCTTCCAGTCCTTCATCTAAGCTCCCTGGTTCCGGCTGAGCAGCATCCACCTTAGGTGCACTAGTAAGCACATTTGTTTCAATCTTACTGAAACAACTCCATGGCTTTTCATATAGCTGGTACACCATTCAATGGGAAGATTACTTGTTTCCAAAAACATCTTTCAGTTTTTTTCATTAATCAAAGGAAGAGAAAAATACATCCTTTAAGTCATTAAAATATCATATGCTGCCTGACAAGTTTCACAGGGAAAAGTATATTTTTGCAGTAAAAATCTAATTTCTTTGTATTAGTTCAAACATAGTAAAGGAAACCACTCCTTACGTGGTCTCAGCCATAGAAATACCTGAACCTGAAAGCTCCAAGTTTTACTTTAGAAGCTATTTCACTTTGTAAAACCAAAGACAAAGCCATCTCTGTTTCCAGGATTCAGCATGTTCAACTCTACTTGTGGTCTATTTACATGCCTAAACAACTAACACCTTTTCCTTGTAAAACTGAGAAAATCAGGAGCTGAAGAGTTTAATTAGTAAAGTTGTGAGAATTGTTCTTCCTTCTGAAGATCTTGAGGCCCCTTTATGAGGAAAGGCTGATCAGGAGAAATACCTTCCCAATGCTGGATCCTTTCAAGGGTTTACTGCAGGTTTCTCCTGCACTGCGGATTAGTCAGAGGATCTTCCACCTTGCCCAGAATCGTACATTGGTTATCTTACATTTGTTAGATGTACTGGACAAATTTGGAAAGACTTGACATGTTATGTCAGCATGGCTTACAGAACATAACTGAAATAATATTTCATCTCCTTAGAGCAGCTTTTCCAATACCCACCACCTGGGAACAGCAAGCAGGCTACACACCAGTCCCAGATCAAGGGGGCTTTGCAGGCCTTCGGAGGTTTTGGGTTTGTGTTGTTTTGCCTTTTCAGGGTGTGCTGTGAGGTTCTGGATACGTTACCAAAGCAGTCATTGCCTCTGCACTACCAGGCTGGATCAGTCTGACAGGCTCCCAACCACGGGGGACATACCCTGCAGAGCTCCCCCGGCCCCACTGCGCAAGCACCCTTGCAGGCGGTTTCTACCCTCTCCTTCTCCCAAGCTTAGCACCTTTTTGAGACTGAAACGTCCACAGTGAGTCTGCGTTTTCGCACTTAGCTCTTAACAGTTATTCTCTACAACTAGATGAGTTTCGCTGCTTTCGGTTTTGCATTGATTGTTTTCAACAGACTTGCATTTTTCCTTCATTCAGCAGACAAATTTCTATCAAGAATATGTGAGTTGACCAGGGGGCTTGATGGTCAGGGGAGAGGTGACTGTCAACGGCTGTGAACTTGGGCTATAGGCAAGCTGCAGGAAGCAGTATATAGGATCCAGACGTATACAATTATGAATTTGTTGCTTTTAAAGCAACAGATAAATGGGATCCAAACACAACAAACAGAGACCAGAAATCCTGGCGCAGAGCATCCTTCCCAGTGGGATTTTTCTAGTTCTCATTGGCAGGAAGGTTCCAGCCTGGCTTCTAACTCCCAGTTTTCTGCCATCCCTTCTCCTTTGTCTTGCAAATACTAGAGAGAATAGCATGGACAGCTAAATCATAGCAAAGAAACAGAGATCACCCACGAGCTTGATGGCAAAGAATGCCTTTTTTTGTTGTTTTGTTTTGAGACAGCCAAATATACATTCCAGTGCTGTTTGACAGCTTGACAGGTGATAAATGAAGAGGTCCTGGTCATGGTAGAGGCAGCCACTGCATAAGTGCCTAAGCCAGGCATAAGCAATTATCTCAGCATGGTAATTATATTGAGAGACTCAGCACCAAGACTTTACCAGACACCATATGGCTGTGGCCAGCACACAGTCAGAAACACAGGCAACATGTACCTTGCCATCACAAGTGCCAGTGATAGGAGTAAAGCATTAGCAATGATCCTCAGCAGGTAACAGCATGATGGGGAAACATCCTGTAGAACCACAAGAAGCAGGAGGAGGAGGAGGTTTGGACATGTATCTCTGTAAGAAGCACACGTGAGCAAAGACTGCTTTATCCTCCTGTGCGTCCACCACCCACAGAGCATGGGGTCAAGAAGCTTGCAAATACTAGCTTTTTACTTTCTGAATCACCTGGCTGACTTTCCAGTCCTGCCACTGACAGCATAGCAAGACAAGTTGAAGAATGCCACCTCCCAAACAGCTCCTGTTGTACAGAAACCCAGGGCTGCCAATAATGGGATATGACATTCTGCAATAGCTGCCTGGGGGTAACTGCTGGGATACAACAAAAGCTAACTGTGCAGTACTATGATAACTATCTAAATAGTCACTAAAATGAAAATCAATCCCTCCATTCAAACTGTGCTGGAAAGACACATGACATTTGTGCAAACCCCGAGTTTCTTTTTCTGATCCAAACTAGATGACTAATGAGCATAAGCCAATCTATGCAAATAAGCCACGTGCAACAGTTGGCCCTTATCAACACACTGATAACTGCTGAAAGAAAAGTCTCCTCTGACTTCCTAGCCCCGTATCAGCACGTTAGCCAGGCATAGCACTACATCACATGGCAGAGATTCACATGGTCACTTGTACTATGCGCTGGTTATAGCCGGCTGCTGTGAGAAACAGTGCCTACAGCAGGGCTACTTTATTTACTTAATACACCACCTGGCATTTAAACTTGCACAGAGTACTTTGTGTTCAGAGGCTTTAATGAAGTAACTTTTGTTTTCTATTTTAGCAAAGACGTCTGGCTGCTAAAGCTAACATTTAACAGCTCTTTCCACATTAACCTCAGTTGTCCTATCTAGGCTTTCTTTGCTGTTTTGAGCCAAGCTGAGCTAAATGCTCCCCTGCCATTAGAGAAAGCTGCAAACTGCCTGTCTTTGGTGACACTTCAGTGGCCAGCACTGTCTGTCTCTCCATCACCCTGTCCTCTGCTAGAGGCTGCTATAACTGCTTTCTGCCCTGGCACCCTCTCCCTGGTTTTGCACAGCAAAGCTTCCAAAGCACAGTTACTGTCATCATCGCTTGTATTTTGCTTCTGGTAGCACCCACTGCTTGCAATGTGCTTCATAAACATAAAAGATAACACAGGCCTCGACCTGAAGGGTTTACATTTTGATAGGCGGAGGAAAATTAAGGGGGGAAAGGTGGGAGGGGGAATGTTGTATGCACAACATATAAAGACAAGTTTGGAAGTAATTACTTGCTTGTTCTGATGCTTAATTTCACACTTAGGGATTTCATACTTAATCACTGCACTAAATGTCAGTTTTTCAAAAGCAGCTGCTTGGGGGTTTGCAGAACAGGGTAAGTTGTTGCTTCTCCCATGATTTATGATATTCTCATCCAATGTAAATTTAAAAAATGAGGGAATTGAGGCAAAGATTTTCTTAGCTTACTTGCTCTGCATCAGTGCCTTAACCACGTACCTTATTTCTGTAATGTGCTAAAGGAGAGGAACACCCCATGGAAACTGAAAAAACCCCCAAACATTTTACAAATATTTCATTAGAGGTCCAAGTTAATGAAAAGAACAGTCTAAATCTGAGCCTGCAGAACCCCACTGAAATCACTGTGGGTGATTTCATCTGCACAGTACATCTACTCTCTGTGTAACCAAGAGACAGAATATTAATGCACATAAAGACCACTAGGATATCCATTTACAGTGCACGCATGAAAGCCCCAGGGCTGGCGCCAGGGGAATGCGTACTGTAATGCTGCACACAGCCACGACAGCGCAGCAAGAAGGCAAATGTTCAGACTGTGCCACTTTCTGGGTTCGGAATAGCAGGTTATAAGGCTGTCGGAGCAGAGCCTTCAGGACTCAGGTCCTAGGACCTGCTCTCTGTTTAATTTATCAGTTCACATTAGCTTCGGTTTCCTACTCTTACAATGAATAAAATAGCACTAGAGGTGCTAGTAAAGGCATCAGAGTTACAGCTGGATTGCAAGTCTCGCAGCACAGTTTACTTTCGTGTATTTTCTGCAATGCTTACAAGGGCACTGAGGTGAGAGTAATTAAATATTTGCAAAGTGCTCAAAATCCTCAGGAAAGCTGTAGCTAGAGAATGAAGCTGTAATTTGCAATTTCGTTGCTTCTGAAATTCATGTTTTTCAAATCCTCTGTTCTTCTCTTATTAAAAAAATAAAAATTCTCCCTCATTTTTGCTCTTTTCAAAATTCAACAGGAGTCCAAGCACTGCTTCAGCCTGTGGCATTTTCCTCTCCCCACTGTGTCCGACTCAGACTTCTGTCTCATCATAATTCCTATCTTGCTAACCTGGGAATTAATCTTTTTGTGCACACGTGGCACAACAGAGACAGCACAGTGCTCTCTAGCACACCTACCAAAACCTTCTGAAGAAATAACTAATGACTTCATGGCTCTTGTTTGATTGAAAATAAATTGCTATGGGCCTGCTCCTGCTCCTTATGCCACTGGGTAGTATAAATTCCATTGCCTTCAATTGGTACTGGATCATGCTTTTAGTTGAACATTAGTGCAGTAAATGGCTGCTTTCTTTAGACACTAGCCTGCTCTGAGACTAACCCTCTCCTTCCCATGAAATGATCCACGCAACACCAGCTTTCTTCTGCCTTTCACAATTAGATCTCAAAGTGATGTAGATTACATCACTCAGATCTCTGTCCTTCTGGTTAGTTCTAATCCGGACTGGTCTCCCAATGTGGTACAAACACTCATCTTGGCACAAGGATGAGGGCAGCAGGAAAAGGGCCAGGAAGAAAGCAGAATCACTTTGTACAGTGGCATTGCTGGATTATACCACTTGAATTGTACAGAAAACAACAGCCCAAGTTCTTCTAACAATTCCTATGAATAGACCTGTCCATCTAGAATCTGGCTGAGGGCACAAGGGAGAAAAAAAGGGAGAAGGTGGCTGCACAGCCATGTACAAAACCCACAACTATATCAAAATACTTAAAAAACACCCTGACTTGGGAGGGACTTATCTACCACTAGCAAGTCCATGCTTCCCATATATGAGGAATCAGTTACCATCTTATTTCTTCTCCCAGCACAGAAACTAGGAACCTTAAAATCAAATGAAGCCCTGTCCTCTTGCTGTGATTCTCCACACTCTTACCAATAAGGTAAGTACTGTCATGATACCCAGCAATGAAATGAGGCTGAAGAGCAGTGGTATCACATCTGTACCTCAAAATTTCAGGATAGAGCCAGGTGTTACCCCAAGAGGCTGAGGTATACTAAAAGGTATGCCTGCAAAGTTTTAGATGTTGGTGTTGCCACAACTGTGCAAGTTGAACATGGTTAACCAGCATGCTACATGCTTAACAGAGCCATGAGCACTTGGGCCCATCCTACGTAAAGAGTTCAGCAGGAAATGAATCCCCACCTTGTTAACAAAAGCCTAAACGGAACTTTAAACACATACCTGGATATATATCTGTTACACGAAATGAGCACTCACCCTGGGATATTTAATGATCCTATCATTTTGGAGGTCCACTTAATCTCCATCATCTTATTCTTCTTACCTGCCCATAGTAAAATTCAAACTCATGGCAGGGGACTAAACTTCACTGATGTCCATTGCATTGGCTCAACCAACACCTGGTCCGATTTTATATCTCTATTGCCATGTGTTTATATTGACCACACACATTTCTGGTATTTCTGTGCCAACTACATGATGCAAGGTTGGCCTGTGCCTTCCCAGCCCCATATGCTTTCTTGACTCCTGATCTGCCTCCTTCTTCTGCAGACCAAGCACCTCCTCTCCTCTCTACGCTTCCTGCTAAAATGTTACATCTAACACTCCACTCTGGGTCCACTAGAGACTGATGCTATTAGAGTAAGTTAGAGGAATTCCTCACACATTTCCTTTTTTCTTATTATTTCACCTTCTGTTTGCAGGCTGATTTAAACCTTTCTCATCCACTTGCCTACTCACCAGAGCACCTGCAAGACCAACCCCCAAAGGCATGCCACCGGCTGGCTTCCTTTACTTGCCTGCACAACAGGTTGCAGCTGATACCTCCTCTCAACACCCAGCTCTGGGGTGCTGCAAGCTCCTGGCAGGAAAAAGCACAAGTGCCCTTCAGCAGAGCATGCTTACATTTTTCCACAGGGCTGGCCAGGCAATTTTCCTCTCCAGGAAATCCTTCCCCTCCCTTGTCATCCAACCCCAGCTTCAACCCACAGCCCATCCCAGGTCACTATTACAGCATGCCTCCAGCACATGACAGCAGTCACATTCCTGGCTTGTTTTACTTCTCAGAGCTGTCATCCTGCTATAAAGTGTATGAAAACAGTGGGAGCCAAAAGGACTCGGCATGTTGAAAGGGAGTACCTAAATAGCAGACTCTTTGGAGCGGGGGACACCTTCATGCCAGAGATTTCCCTCAGTGAGGAAATCTGATGTATTTAAGGAGATCTACCTTTGCCCTTTCATTCTGCCTTTCCCTCCCATGACACCAGTTCTCATTCTTTTGCAGGTGTCTCCCTAAGCCTCTGGAGACTTCAGTCCATCAGCTGTGGACAGGCAGTTCACAATGACACTCTCAACTATCCCTATTTCATACTCAAATTAATATTCTAAAGTGGGGTAGGGATTTCAGAGCCATTGCTTCAGTCAGACTCAGGAAGGCTGAGCCATGTCTGTTCATGTAAAAGACAGCTAAGTGACAAATCCAGAGGACTAGCACACTTTAAACTGCAGAAGCTAGGCAAATTCAGCAGCCATAAAAATCACATAAGGCGAACAGAGTGCTTGGTGCTTCCATCTCAGCAGGCAAAAGTCCAGTGCCTCTCCAAGCAGGTACATTTGAAGAGGCCCTTCCTCCAAGTTTGCTACCTCTCTGACTAGGACAAGGCAATATCTGAAAGGTCAGACATAAGAGATGCAGTCAAATCTATGATATGAAAGTTAATATACTACAATGGGAAAAAGCAGAAACAACTCCAACTGGCTAATGAGCCAGAGAAGAAAAGTAGATCTTAAATATCTGATCTCAGTAAGAAAGCTACATCCATTACTAGAAGTTCTGCATTAGAGAACAACCTGTGGGCAGTGATCTGACCATCTGCCCTATTGTTTTTTGTAACTCCACAATGGTCAAGGAAAGGAAGTGTACAGAAGATACCTATGCCCTTTTATTTAGGGCTTTAACCCTTCAGGAATCTGTGCACACAGGGGCAGACATGGAGAGGGGCTTCAGAGGAGGCTGCGAGGAGGGAACCCGAGGGCAGGACCAGACTTCCTGGGGAAGGGATGGCCTCAGCAGTCAGGACCAGATCGAGTGATTGGAGAGGCTGCTGCAGCAGCCCTGGAAGAGCCGCTCTAATGCTGCTCTTCAACTCAGAGTAGACCATTACCACAACCTCCAGCCCACCACCCTGTCCACTGACACAGCTGGAAACAGACAGGGTTCAGGGCTTCGAACCAGGAAAAAAGCACGTTAAACCTAAAACTTTCTGAAGAGCAGGAGGCCTCTTTTCACCAGACAAGTGTGATCCTGGCAAGAGGAGCGGGTGCTTTGCTGCTAACCTGCCCCAGCCCCCTGTGCAGGTCCGTGCGATGTACAGGCAGCCGAGCAGGGTACGGGTTATGCAAGTCCTGACTCAGATGTCACAGAGCACAGCCAACACTGCAAAGGCCGCGGTGAACAACTGTCAAATGATAAAAGATTTCAGTCACTGCTGACTGAAGCTGGATTTAACCTAGCAGGGAAAGGCTTTGTATCTCATTACCAACCCACTGCATCAGTCACTTCCCTCCCCAGCTGCACTATTTTGACCTCATTTCTGAAAATAAATTATGAGCTGTTTTCTCCTTGTAACAAGTAACTATTGCACTGGAAAGCTGGTTGTCTTCAGCTGTTAAAGGAAGGCAGTGCTGCAACCTATTCCTCGAAGCATGGGCAGCTCTGGACAACAGCATCACTATCCCAATCCCTGCATATCCCCTAGATACCCAGGACTCCCACTCAGAACCCCATTTAGACTGAATCTGCCTCCACAAACAGACCGTGACAAGTTTTCAGGCACTTCTGCAAGTAGTAAACCACTATATATTACCCCAGTTTACTGAACATTGGCAAAAATGTATTTGATGCTGAGAGTCTGCTGCTGCTGCTGCTCAACACAAATGAATCAGTCAGATGGTAAAAGACCAGCTGGCTTTAAAGAGCCATCTAAATAAGGATTTGTGGCTGATAGCTCATTAGCCGAGCCAGGCCTTGCAAAAACCAGTTGAGAAGGGGACTGGTGTCTAGTCCTTCCAGTCCAGATGCAGAGGACATAAGATGAGGATACTGTACTTGCCAAGAAAACTATGTACTTTGCTTTCCCGAGCCTCTATTTTTTTCTGACAGCTGATTATGTTCCTGACACCTCCAGAAAAATAGAAGATGACACTGCAGAGACAGCATGAACATATGATCCTTAACTCCTACCAAAAGCTTACAGATTGACTGCAAACAACATCAGAAAGTTCTGCAATGTTCCGCTTTCAAGAGAGGACAGGATAGTACTGAGTAACGCTCATGGCTCTCCAAATATTTCCCTAAGATTTATCCTTACAGCCTCTTGTCACATCAGGGGGCTTCAGCAGTTCATGTGCACCACTCATTCCATCACACTGTAAAGCTGTGGCCCCAAGAAGCTTTTTTTTTTTCCTCTTTTTTTTTTAAACTGTTGCACTGATTAAACAGATTTGCTCTGTCAGAGTTTCACCACTGTAAAAGCGATTCAATCACTGTTTTGTGGAAGGTAGCTGGTATTTAGCTAACACTTTTTTCTTGATGCAGGATTGAACATGAAGCATCACCCTGAAGTTCTGTTGAACTTGAACAGGATCCGGCTTGGAACAACTCAGCTGTATCGGTGTTGGACCATGGCTGGTACAAGCTGAACACCAGCCCAGGCCAGCTGAGACCTCCGGACCATCACGTGGCTGGCCACTAGCCTTGCAGGGCTTACGTCCAAGGTATTCACACTATGTGGAGCCAAGTGTGGGATCTCTGACAGTGTTTGCTTTAGCCCTGTCCGTCCCAATGATGCAAAAGGAGTGCTCAGCCCTATTCCAAGCACCGATTGTGCCAGGTTCTGCCACCCCACAAAGCCCTGGAGTTTCAGTGAAAGCAACTTCCTAGCACAGACTTGAAACTTTTAACAGGGTTAAGATCAGCAAACAGTTTTTGGAGAAGGCACTGACTTCCATTCAACTGTGGTAGTAGCAAGAGTGGTAGTAGGATTAAACCAAGGTGAGACAGGAGCTGGGTGTGCTGGTACCACTGGTATCAAGCAGGCAGAGCAGGAAGGTTGAGAGGTCAGGAGCTGGGAGAGCAGTTTCACCAAAATTATGATTATTTGTGTTACTCTGTGCTCTGAGTGCATTGCTTCATCTCGGCAAACAAAGCCGCAAATTAAAGGGCTCTGACAGCGAATCAAAACTATTTAGTGTGAAGGAAAATAATCAGACCTGGATGGGGGGCTTGGGCACAGCTGGCCGCAGGAGGAGGTGAGTGCTACAGAAACAAAAATGGTATCAACCAGTGCGGGCTTAGCCACTAAAATGGCCAAGGTAAACAAGGCACAACCTGTGCTAGGCCCTCAGCAGTATGCAATTGGAAAAAGGATCCCTGACAGACATAATTATGTAACTTTGTCATTGCTGAGACATGACGACTCTAATTGATGACCTTGCTTCCCCATGCCCCATGTCCCACCAGCGGTGAAAGTGCTCCTGGCCACTGCACACTTACATACAACAGCAGCATGCAAGAAATGGGTAGAAATAAATCCATGCAGGAAAAACAGAACACATTACTAACTGTATTTTGTTTCATTCCTTTGATCTGTCACCTGAAATCAATCAAAATCCAAAATAAAATATCCCAAACCTGTGCTTAAAAATATATATATCACATTGTTTTTATTCACATTGATAAATCCTTTTCCATTTTTCTCTTGTTGATATCTAGAGCTGGAGTTTTAATGACATTTTGCTCTGGCTCTGTTTTCAACACCACTGATGATAAATACATGCCAGCAGCCAGCTGAAGCAACAGTTGCTGCAGATCCAGTGTCAGAGTGTGACAGACATGTGGACGGCTGCTGTAGATGGGAGGACACGCAACTGGGGACCCTGTGATTCCTGGTCACGTGCCACAACGTGATCAAGGAAAACTGGCTCAGTCCTTTCCCTCGATCTCCTTCCTCTCCTCCTCCCCTTCCCAAAGGAGCTGTCAGTTTTCCTCTCTCGCGCTTGGAGCCATTTGGTTTGGCTGACACAGGGGGTTTACCTCAACTAAATTAAACCAAGACAAGAGAAATGTGTGCTGAACACAAGGAATATCTGCCAGCAATATATATGAAGCAAAGGGTGCAGGAAATGCCTCAATATTCACAGCCATCCACGGCCATGTCATCCCTCCTTTACTCAGCTCTGGGCTCTCCCAGAGACCTTTCAGGCAGATCTAAAATCTTTAGACAAGAACTTTTCTGTCTCCCCAGAAGGCTTTCCTTCCTCTTTACGGAGTAACAATGCCGAGGAGGGCAAGGGCCCCCTTTCCTGCTGCTTGCAGGCATTTCTTTACTGCTGCCACTCTCTCCAGAGCAGTGGTCTGCCCAGTTCTTCTCTTCCCCCACCCCTCTTCCTCATCTGTCGATCCCTCCTCCAGCACCCGATGAACAGGACCCAAATTCAGAACTAAGTTTGGAAATAATCATGCAATTGCACTGGCAGAAAACATGTGTCTTTGACAATGTCAGCAGCAGAGACGGGGACCTTGCTGGGAGCCAGGTGCTGTCCTTGGGGAGGATTTCGTTCCCTCGTGAAGATTACAGGGCTGATTTGAGCTGAAAATGCTGACTGTGCTATGTCCTTCTACACCGCCGTGGGGATTACAGGACTCTATTAACAAACCTCCTCCTTCCCCTCCTCTGCCAGGAGTGTCCCGGCACTCATAGTGCTCCTGCTCTCAAGATTTGCTGGGGAAGAGGAAGCGGGAGCACAATGTGCTCTCGCCATCACCCTCCCTGTGCCCAGTAGCATCACCTATGCGTGAGCTGGCGCTTGCCAAAGTACGGGAAGGTCAGACGGCTCAAAGCACAGAGCCAGATTTCTGCAGATCCCAGGAGAATTGGCATCAAATACAAGTATGTCCATTCAGCTCTGCAATATTACTACAGATCAGCTATGCCATCCCAAACTACTGAGCACTTTGCAGAAATAAAAAAGACCAAAACCTCACGATAGAGCTCTTCTGCAGCAGATTATTAACCACTATATAGATCCCTTCCAGGCTGCAGTTTTCTTTTTCTGTGGAGAGAAAGTTATTTGCCAATACAGCTGCCTTAAAACATGTCGCAATGCATATTTCATCTCTTAAAAGTGGTAACACCTTTGCTTAGAACAACAGGCATTTTTAAAGACCAAAGACAACATTTGGTGGTGGAGGCTTTGCTAAAGCAACATGGGGTCATGATTCAGCATGGAGAAGTTCTTCCTAGGTAAGTTCTCCAGCCACAGAACTGCTTAAAGTGTCAGTTTAATGCAATAAGGTTGTTTATACCTGTAGCACACTGAATATCAGTTGATCAAACTGCAACTTCAAAGGGGTCTCAAGTGCTTGGAAGCAGCAGTATGGTTAATTAATAATGTAAAACAAAACCCAACAAAGGCAAGACATCAGCAGTAGAGTATATGGGGCTCTGCAGAAATTAGCTTCCATTAGATTTAACCAGAGCAGCATCTCTCATTCCCCTGAGAACACAGATGCAATTTATCCCTTGAGCTACACACTCGCTTTTGGAGTCAGACCCATTGTATCATTTACATCAAATATGTGGAGCATTATCTGCAATAAGACGTAGACCAAAATAACAACCTACACATCTCAGTTTATTAAACCATGATTTATATGCTCGCAATGGCTAAAAGTCGCTCTTCAAACAGGGGGCAGAAGCACAAACTAGTCCATTACCTTCCTTTTCTGAGGGGCCCCAGCAATGCCATCAGCACATCCCCATTCCTCGGCAGACGCATGCATTAATTCATGGCTTTTCCTGGGCAGCCAGGGCTGGCTGAGTTCCCACCGTGCTGAGCTGGAATGCAAAGCTGCCCCTTCCTGGCAGGCTGCTGGGGTCAGCCTCTGCCATTGACTCAGCTGCCCCTGTTTGCACTTCGGTTGCTAATCGGACCCCCCTAACACCATGGAGATGACTCCTGCTCAAATATTTGGCTTAACGAGAGGCCAACTTGCAGATAACGCGTAAAACAACGTAGCACAGAAATTCATGGGAAAAGCACATGCTTATCATGATGGTAACACATGGGATGTCTCTAGTCTGTAATGTGGCTAATCGCGGCTTTGTTTGGTTGGTTTTTTTTTTCCCTAAAGACAAGCTTTCTCGCTTTAGGGAGCTTTCAGATCTGATCTGCTTTCAATCTCCTATGTATTTCATCCCACTTGGATAATGAAACAGATTCTCCTTACTCCAAGTGGCACCTGGGCTTCCCAGTTCTCCCACATGAGTGGAAAGCTGCAGTGCACAGGTCTGCACTGCAGACAGAAACAGATGGCCTGGATTTTATTGAAATGTCACGAAACCTTCTTCCTTACATTAGCATCTGTAAAACATACACATTTCAAAAATAAAGCACATATGCTATTTTCATTTCCCCCTGTTCCAGTCCTACCCCCAGGGGATCTTTATGCCTTGCCTCTAATGTAGACCTTATCCTTTCTGGCTGAGGATGCTGGGGTCCATCTCTGCTTCTGTGAGGAGGTCTAAAAATCTCCCCAGCCATTCTGCTCGAGATGAGGGTGGGTGTTTCTGTGATTTCCAAACCGAGCTGCTGCCCTTGTTTAACACTTCTCCAAAAAAGTTCCCTCTGGGATTCACAGGTGGTCATTTATACATTAATAAGCCAATGCAACTAATCGGGGCCTGGATTCTTAGGGTGTGTGGATCTACTACATACAGAAAGGAAGACCATTGTTTCTGAATAACGTAGCTTCTGCTGGCCATAACACCATAGAGTGGCCAAGCTAACCTTGGTCCTAACTACCTTGTTTTGCTCAGGGTATGTTCAGATCTGCTGGCACAAACGCTGCATCTCGCACTCTGAGTACGGTATAGCAACACCAACACGCTGTTCCTCACCTAGAATGTAAATATAACCCAGCATTTCAATAGCTGTGTTATTATAAGTGGCCTTGATATGGCCACAGCAGAGCTACCAAAACACTGCATTAGACGTAGACGTTTTACAAGCCGATCCAATTTCAACTCATTCATTTGTTGGTATCACACATGGTTCAGCTACCTTGCTTGAACGTTGCACAACCAAGAACAAGAGCCAGTATTTTCAAAAAGTACCATGCCTAGAGCTATGCATGTGAAGTCGGTGTAATGCAGCTCTGATAATGAAGCTACCTTCTGCTTTAGATGCCTAATTTTCCATTGATATGTCCCAGGATTAAACAAACAAAATTACATTGTAACTATACAGCTATTTTAATGCATATGGTCCTACTGTAACGAGCACAACATTTGCATGTGCATATTGTATTCATCAGTAATACTGGTTTCAAATGCCACAAAAAATCACCAGCTAAAACTGCAAAGTGTCATGGTATTTAAACCTATAAATGTCAGGGTTCCTATCTGCATTTTCTTTCTTGAGACATTAAGTCTTCCCAATATTTCTCTGCACCCGGAAGGGGCTATAAAATTCCAAGGAAGGAAAAAAAAAAAAAGCTTTTATTTTAGTTTCCTTTTTTTTTTTAAGAAAGAAAATGAAAGCTTTTATAAAGTAACATGATTCCAGAAGCCAGGGACATTAAAGACTATGGATTCAATAAGCTGCAACAAATTTAGACTTGGCAATTCTGATTCATAAATTGCTTTTGATTTCTTTTCTCATTTATACACGCATATGAAAAAGAAATATCTCAACTTACTTCTGATTTGTACCTATTTACATAATATGTTCATAAAACCAGTAAGTATGAGTTATGATCACAAAAATCACTGATCAGAAATACCTGTAAAATTTTTAATTGAAATAATGGTGTAGGTGATAAAAAGGAGGGAAATTAAAGAGGATACCAGCTCCTAAAGCAAATAAGATGATTCCTCTGATTCTGCTTCCCTTTCTGTGAATGCCAGTGACATTTCTTACCTAACACACAGTGGTGATTTATGACTTGCTATGTGACGCTATGAATATATATGAATCCTCTTGAATTTTACACAAAAAATATTGGGGAAATGTAAAATAGACTACTGTATCATCTTAGCAACACTGAAATATGTGCTCCATATCTTCAAAATTGATGGAAAATGTGGCAATAGGGTAATATGTTTAATCATTGTTGTTCATAAGTGAAGCTGTATTTCAGGAGAGAGGAAAGGGTTTGTGATTGATTCCTTCTCTCATTTCACTCACAAGCAAAGGCCTTGATCTAATTCCCAATAAAAATCAATGGAGAGTTTTCCACTGAACCTTATCTAGACTCCAAATATCTTAGCAACTTATTCTATGCATCTGCTCATGTAGTTCCTGCCTCAGAGTAACTTCCAAAGAAATTTGTTCATATCTGACTTGCACAGTCTTTGCCACTTTTACTCCCCAATATTTTAAAATTCAAAAGAACTTAAACTACTGTATTCAGGGTTGGCTTGTTTTCCCCTCCTTAAGTATAGTTGGTCTTTTCCATGCATGCATTAGCTTTCTATAGCAATGTGTGTTGTTACGTAGGTTATGGCCAGGGATAGTATTTTCATTTGGCTGTGACATTTAATTAATTACCAGACTTACAGGCCACCTTCTAGCTGCCTGTACCTGTGTGTATTTGTACATGTGTACACATGTACACAAACAAATTAGGGAAAAAAATCATAACTTGGGTTTTTAGGGCCCAGATTCGCAATCATTACATGTAGACACCCAGGCTGGACACCTTTCAAATTTCCTGTGAGTAAAACTATACTGTGTCTTAGAAGAGTTAATTTTGGGGACTTCAGTATAAAGCCACATCCAAGAAAAAGAAGAAAACAAAGCCATTCTCTCTGATGTTTTGTAAGGTGTATTAAAGAAACTGAAGTAGAAAGGCAGATTTAATGCCTATGATATTAAAAAAAAACCCAAAACATCACCAGTGGAAATAGAAGCATTTATACACCAATAATGTGGAGAACGAGAAGACACAATTACGGTCCCACCAGTGAGTACAAAGAGTATTTATGTGCATTAGTGGAAGGACTATGGAATTCAGTGCCATAAGAAGCCATCAAGAGGAATCCTATAAACAGTGGAAAAGGATACATTCTGTATGAATTTAAAAGTAATTGATTGCCACTACATATAACGGCACTGCTCTAAATCCTGACCACCAAATGCATAACAGAATGGGGCTGTGAAGGCGCCTCACTCATTTCACAGCTACATTGAGATACCTTTCCATGATTCCTTTACTACTTGATTTTACACACTCACACAACTCCCAAACTTGTCCTGGTGCCATTTAATTAATTGAAATCACTCCTGCAGCCTGAGACTGAAAACCAAATGTTGTAATCCCTCTTATTTAAACCAAGATGATTACAAATGTGGGCAAACATGATGCCTGGTAGGTGTGCCTCTCTAAATATGTCAAAGAATAATCCACGTGCATGTCTGATTGCCAAGCCACATGGCTTAGCAGTCTTGCTGTAGCAGGATAAATATGCCATTCAACAACAAAGAGACACCCGGGCTTAGAGCAAGCCCGGGTGAAGAACCGTGAGGTTAAACCTCTGATTTTTACATTTGTCGCTCTTCACTGAGGACTTAGCACATACTTTCTCGCCGTGGCCAAACTCACCAGACATGGAGGCAAAAGGTCTCCATAAAAGCAGGCAAACACAGTTTGGGGAGGACATGCCACAGAGAGGCTCTGCAAGGGACATCACTGCCCTCCACAGCAGCGAGGACAGGGGCAGAGATGGGCCAAACCAGCCAAAGCATGGCTGAGGGCCAGAGGGATGAATTCAAACCTTCCTCTTCCCCAGCAAGAGCCTTGGGTGCTTGTGCTCCTGGGACAGAGGAGCAGCTTTGACTCAGCCGATTTTTTTTCCTTCCATCAACTTGATGGACACATTGGGTCCATGCTGGTGGGCTAGGCGACCTGAGCAGCCACAGATGCTCTCACAAAGGGGCAAAGACAACCACAGCTGCCAAAATGCTCGCCATGGTCTTGGATGATCTCTGCTGCTGCTGCTCCACAGCCCGCAGAGGAGATTCTCCCCTTTGCTCCCTCCAGATAGCGTGGGTACAAGCCTGGTTAACACATTACAGGGATCTGGACAGAAGCTGATAATGTATTCTTAGATGTAAGCGGCTGCCAAAAAACCCCTCATGGAAATCAAGCAAAGCTGCTTGTGAAAGCAGTTGAAGACAAGCTAGTGTTTGTCAGACATCTACAGATAACTGCCAGGCTCGAATACTCTAAACAGTACCAAGAATTTAACATTTAGTCTTACAAAATGCTGAAACCCAGCCTGCCAGACTGACAAACCCTGTGTTTTTAACAAGGGTTGAAAAAAAAAAAAGAAGACTAAAGTAACTCTGCTCATTTTAAACAGTGGAAATGTAGGAGGAAAAGTACAGTTTGATGCTTTGCAAGCAGGGAAGTAAATTCAGCTCCTGTTGCATCTTCTGTAGGAAAAAAAGCGTAACAGCAATCCCAGGCAAACGTGATTCTGGAGTAAGAAATAGCCGTACATTTCTGCCCTGAAGTCCCTCTGCCAATTGCCACCTCTGACTCATCTGTATTTCAATATTATCTGCTATAAAAAGTTGAATTTGATAATGTTAATAGGACAGATGCTTTGCTCCCTGTCCTGTCTGTATGGCAAGGTTTATGCAAAATAAAATAGAAATCCTTAGAGCTGATGGAATCAGTTACTGCTATGAATAGTCCCTCAGTGAGTTATTCACATGAGGAAGCATTTACAGTGTTTGAAAAGCCAAGCCCAGAAATTCTGCTGCGATTTTTAATACAGTGAAACCCTACATTTACTTATAGCATTAATAACACCCGGGTACAGAATAACTCACTGAAAAGTACAATAGGTCATATCACTAGTATCTTATACTATCACCAGTAACTTGTGTACAGCCACATTGTCTTAGACTAGTGTGTGTTACCAGTTAAAGCACCATTTCTTGAACACTTCTAAGATACCACACCTCATCTGGCATATTATTTGGGTTTAAATCATACGACAACAGAAAAACCCAATTGCATATATTTTATATACCAAATAAAACCATAGGAGCTTGAAAGCCTACAAGTTTGCGACCCATAGCTCATGTACTTCAGGTTCCCACCACTGCTCAAGCATCATATGAGTTTGATTGATCCACCTTGTGTCCAGACCCAGACCGCTCCTGCTTCTGGAAGAGTCATGCTCGGCACATGCCAAAGGAGGCAGGACAGGAACCCAACTCAGAGACCCCACCTGAAAACCTCTTCTATCAGGAGGTGAAAGGCTGAAACGAAGGAACCTGTGTGTCAGCTAATGAGCACTGACAGAACGAGTTAAGATTTTTACAGGTGGATTAGATGACAAGAACTCACCCATGTACCTTCCACAGCCCATTAAATCATTAGGATGAAACATAGGGAAATAGAAAGAAAAAAAAAAAAACCAACCCAAAACCCAACAACTTTCAAAGTTTCTGCTCCTTTCTTTCCAGTTCTGGGAGTCTGACATTTCCTCTTCCTTTTCAGAAAAGTCTCAGAAACCTCTTGTCTGGGGGAGAAAACCTGTTCTTGATTTTTTGCTTGTTTGGTGACACACAGCATTACTACTTGTGCTACCAACACCTCCTTTCTGGAAGTGTCAGCACACCTTTGACTTTTGGACTCTGGGCTGTGTGTCCTGCCTCTCCCTCAGTGACTGCATTGGTAAAATAAAGTCCATGAGCTCCAGCACAGCTGCCTCCCCCTAAGGAGGAGCAGAGGACACTGCGTTTCCAGACTCATTCCCAGAACTGCAGGATGATCCGAAACTCACTGGGAATGCAGCAGAGATTTACATGGGAGAGCAACTACCAGCTGCTTTTCTGAAAGCCTTACATTGCATTGACCAACATTTCATATTCATCTCAGATCAATGAATCTTCAAATTATCATCCTATATTAATGTGCATCAGATGGTGATAGTTTAGATTAATTAAATTAAGGAAAATTGGTGGTAATGGTGAATATAGTGAGATTCTTGCAGAGTGAGGCAGATTCAGCCTCACAGTAGGGAGCTCTTACTTCCACGGGTTTTGCCAGCTGGGTAAACAGAGAGGTTAAGGCAAGAACTGTAAACTTGGCCCTGACACCCAAATCCATAGTATTATTTTAAATAACTGCCCCAGTGCCTTAGCTAAGGCACTGAGCACCCACTGGATTCACAGGTTGCTGAGGACACCCTGTAACACTGAAAATTATTCTGGCATCTCTACAGGGCTTTAGGAAGTGAACTGCAAGCACCTGAATGGGAGTATCTTCATCTGATTTATCCAAGATCACTCAGCAAACTCTGATCAAGGAAGAAAATCTCAAATCTCCATTTCCCCTCTCTTTCATTCTAAGCAGTATACATATTAACACCCCAATCTGATATGGCAGTTCTAGTCATCTGAAATTCAGCAGTATACTTTCTTGAGCATCCTTTTAAACCTCCTAATGGAAAAAAAAAAAACTGGGCAAACAACATGCTGACTGCAGCAAAGAACATGTCTGTACCATAACCAAAAGATGGGAAACTGCAGCCATGCAGCCACCAAGCCTGCCAGCACCTTGGGGTATTTATGCAGGTGGCTTGCTGAAAGCTCCCTGCCACAGGGTTACCTGATTTAACCAAATTAAAGCCTACTCTGTACACCTGTGGGGTGGTTGTATGTAATCACACCATGTCAGACAGGCACACTCACACAGTCCATCAGATTTCCTCCAAGTGGGCCACTGAAGTGCATTAAAAATGTGCTGATTTCCTCTGTGTGGTCAGCAATATCTGCCGTCATTGTGAAATTAAGGATTATTCCATGTGTCTGTTTAGTTTTCCCAAAATAAAATATAATCTCACATTTAAAGGGACGCAGCAGCCACAAAAATCCTGTTCTGCCTGAATTTCTCTGCTTGCTCTTACTCACCCCTCTCCCTTCTGACACCAGCAAAAGCTAGTATAGAGAAATAGGCTTTCTCAGTTTGCTTATTCTGGACTTTCTTCCCATTTCCCAAGTATAACCCTGCTGTTTTTCCACTTTGCTTGTATGCACTCGGGAATAGAGTGGGACCCGCCCCCCAAAAAATACCTGGAAGATTTGAAATCATTACAGAACCAGAAACAGATTTCTGTCCCAAGTATCTAGACTCCAAGTTGTCCCTTTAATTGTGAAATACACAAAAATGAGGGCACCCATCTGTGAAAGATGGGTGACTGCAATGAAATCACAACCGGTAGATGGGCATTCTGCTAAGGCTTTCCGTCCTAGGCACGCATTTCCATGAGAAAGCAGCAGTGGCTGTTCAAGTAGGGGTGGCCTTTATCAGGATGGAAGAGGTGTGAGCTCATCTCGGAGTTAGTGATGGGCTCTCATTTCAAGGGAGGCCTCATTATGTTTTGGCTTTATCTTTCTCACAGACCCTAAAAGCAAGTTCTTCCACTCTGGTGCTCAAAATCTCTTCCCGAAACAGATGAGCAAAAAATAAATGCAATTTTCATAGCTGTTATCGATGAGGTTTTAATGGCAACAAGGAAAGCTGGTTGAAATCCTGCCTGGCCAAAGGGGGACCTGCCAGTTCCACTTCCCTGTGTCTTCCCAGGGCAGCTGGAGGAAGGTGTTGTGTGATACCAGAAGCTGTGTAGGGGATGGACTGTCCCCAACAACTTCTCCGAGGTTTCAGATCCCTTACAGAGGCTACATGTACGACATTAGTTATTAGACTGCTTGGCCTTGGAAGACATCTGGCTCTCCAGTCCTTCCCACTGAGCTCCTCAGACTGGGGGCAGGACTGTGGATAAGGCATTAGCACTAAAAATGAGCCCTTTTCAGTAACAGATTGCAGAGACAACCATACAGCCAAGAGCACAACACACAGCAAAGCATTTGGGTGAGCACCTAGAACGTCCAGATGTTTCAGTCTTTTCAAAATTATAAAAAATCTCTACTCTGAATATCCTGAATGAAGGTCTCAAGACAACTGAAATAAAGACCCTAACAATAAGGGGTCCAAATGTGAATCCACTGGATGTGAATCTGTAATGGGTTTGCATTCATGGAGACATGGAGCTCACCCTTCACATGCAAAATGTTTTTCACATTAATTATTACCATGCAACTCAGTTCCACTGTTTATCTCATTCCTCTAATGTGTTCACATCTATTTTCTAAAAAGCAGCAAGGGCAGAAATAGTCATCGTTTCCTCAGCTGTTGATCAACAATGAGAAGTTCCCATATGCGTAACTATTTCTGCACGCAAGACGCAGTGCATGTGTGAAGATGTGTGCACACACACACACGTACCAGGTATGGCCATGCCAGATCAGTCATTTATGATTATACAGAGACAGATACAAACACCCTTGGGCTTGCACAAACTCCTAATGTGTTCAACATTTCCCAAAAAGATCTGTACAGAAATGAAAAATTTCATCTAAATTCAATTCCAGGGAATTTGCTGGAGCTATAGGACAGCTGGTTATATATGTTCCTCTTCCATATATGTCCCCATGTTCATTCAAGGTCCTGAACACCTGAGACCAGATCAACCACGCGAACATAATCCCACTATGGTTAACAGGATCAAATGGGGCAGAACGTGTGATGTTTTACAAAGCTGAACCCATATAGTGGTGTTGGGAGATAAAAATAATCTGAACAAAGTAAATGAACCAACTACGATATTCTCCATTTAATGCTATAGTTAGCCATTATTTGAAATGATGTCCTTTCCACAAATGGGTAAAGCTAAAAAGATTATTTATAAAAGCACATAATTATGAAAGATTGGGTAAATTCAAAGAAAGGACCTTTTAATTACCAAAATATTACCCCTAATTAAATCACCGTTCAGCAGGAAGTCAGTGTTTGTCCCTCTACCCTTCGCAAAACTCTTTCAATTGGAAAAATGAGCAGAGACCTCTGCAAATGCACCTGCCCACGTGAAACACATACTGACATGAGACCTGAAGATAGTTACATGGGTAAAGATAGCAACACAAAACACTGTCTTTGGATACACAGACAGAAAACTGACACTGATACTGTTGAAGGCATCCTAGAGCAAATCAGCCCCTGGGTTACTTGCTTTCTAACCCAAGGAGGAGATACAGTTTGTCTGGCCTACCCTCAAAAGTACTCTCAAGCAACAGGTAGGGCAAATGAATCATATGGTGCAAACATGCAAAACAAAAAGTGGAAGATCAGCAACACTAACTTAAACAGGGCCATTTGTTTCACATAAACTACACTGTCCAAGGTGAGTGAACCAGCAGATATGTCCCCTTCATCTGAGCAGAGAAGCGCAATTTGAAACAGCAGGTCTTGGGGTGATCTCTCTGAAATACAATTTCAGTTCTGGTTTTGATACTGAGTCCATCCTGGCTGAATTCCTCCATCTCTCTGTGGCACAGGCTCATCATCTGTAAAAATGTGGAATGAAGACTGAACACACTATTGCTGTCCCAGACCATGGTACATTATGGCAGACAGAGAAAATGGATCATAAAGACTCTTTAGAACTGCTACAATAAAACCTCCCAATTGAAATATTTAGGCAAAATTTGTTTTGGGTAAGTAACACTAAAAATGTTATGTGTAGATCCAATTAGTCTTTTTCAAATACTCCTATTATTAACACCAGTCCTGTTACAGTCCCCCATAACATCCCTTTGTTACCATCTTACCCTATTGAAAATGGACTATTTGTGCTCCTTGCCCTCTCTTGTACAGGCTGTCTTCGCTGCCATTGTTAGCCAGGATTTACTATATTTGATTTCTTCCCTGTGAATGAGGAAAAAAAAAACCCCAAAGACCTACTGACTTCAGCAAGAGCAGCAGCAGCACCCGTGTGATTTAGCTGCACCCTCCCTGCTACACTTTGAATGTCAGCAGCAACCCACTCCCCACTGAGCAAAGCAGCTCAGCATTAAAGCATCTCTTAATCTAAGTTAGAAACTCCTGTGTGTGGCTAGGAGTCAGCTGGGGTGAAACTCAAGCTACAGTGAAGACAACTCCAATTTTCATCAGCTACAATAATTCCTTTTCTTGTAACAACTAATTTTCCTGAACAGCCTCTCCTAAGGGGTTTTAAAATTGCATCAGTCAGATTTCTTTTGTCAAGTCTTTTCTCAAGGTTCAAAAGAGGTCTAAGAGACTGAGGGCAAGGAGGGAATCAGTCTGCATCATCATATCACTTTCCTACAAAATACTGCATTTGAATACAGTTCAGCTATTTTTTTCTTACATCCTTCACAATGCCCGAGTAAGCAACACAGAGCTGAGACTTATTACTTTTTCAGTGTATTTCTACATTTGTCAACTTGTATTTCTCTTTAACAAGAAGGCATCTTCTCAGTGTCTTTGATGAAGAATATTACTGCAAAGAACATAATCAGCTTCCCCTGCATCTTCTTGTCCTGAAATGTTCCTTTTGCTGCTAGATAATGGAATAAATCCAAGATTTCCATGTGAGTTCCTGTTTCCAATCCATCAGTGAACAGTGTGTTCTACTGTCTTAACTACATGCTCTTCGAACTGTCTCCTAAACTGCAGACATTGAAGCTCCCGTCATATTTCCTGTTCTTCAAGATGCCAGTTGAGCTGGGATGAGCTCTGACACCTGCCACTTAAACACAGCATTTAGTATGGTCTAAGCAGTGCGTAGGTTTGGTCTGGGATAATGAGCCTGAATTTTAGAAACTGAAAAAGGGATACAGACCTGTCCCATATGCCTTTAGACCTGCATATAGGATTTTTTTTTCCACCTCCCTCTTTCAAGTTGTAGTCCTGAGAACTTAAACATCCAGCTTTTCATGGCAGGAAGGTCTATGTGTCAGGTTGTGTAACCCAACATGGGACAGAAGTCTGCTCCACTGCAGGTGAGTTGGCACTTAGTCTAACTTTCAGTTATCTGAAACATTAAAACAGGCAGAACTTCTGCCAGCTTAATTTAGCTGATTAACAGCTTTTGGGAGGAGAGAGCATCCTAATGTATAGAGCAATAGCATTTTACAAGTATAGGTAATTATCTTCCAGGAACGGCTTAGAACTGTATACATTAAAGAATAATTTTGATAAGCTATGTCTGCCCCAGGGTGCGTGTCAGGACAGCTCTCGTCACAAAAACCTTTAAAGTGAACAAGCTCTACATTTCAAGTCTCACCTACTTCTGCCTCATTTTCTTGCCACAGCAAGAAGGGACACTGTTCAGCTGGGACTGAACACGGGGACTGAACTACAACACACCAGTGGCAGACCCATGCCTTTCTCCTCCTCCAGGCAGGAAAGGCATGGTAGTCATACAGAGCTGAGATTAAATTTAGGATCAGACTTTGCTGAACTTGTCCTACTCATCACTTCTAGCTTTGCTTTTATCTGCTCAGCACTTCACACCTTCCCTCTGCAACATCAGCCTTTTGCTTTCAGTCTCTTCTTATACCTTGATAACCGTGATGCTAATCAGAATATGGGAGGATGAGAGTCAAGGAGGATTTAGACAGAAGACCCTGAGGCTGGCCAAAAGAACAACTGGGTGACAGGCAGATTGCTTACGTAAGGAATCGATAACAATTTAGGACATTGAGGTAGTATGAGGATCACAAAGTGAGGTAATCTCTGTAGTTATCAGTTACTTTCACAACACCGTGATGGGATTGGTCAATATTATCGGAATGCTACAGATGGGAAAATAGGTTTTCTAATCCCAGTTGTAGTCTCTTTATCATAAAACTGTGGGTCTACCTATACATCAGCAATATTTTCCATGGCATGTATACATCTATATGCCTCTATTTGCCACATCACCTTACATACTAATTGAATATAGCATAGCTGTCACCACCATACTGGAGCAGGTCTAACCAGGCATGGAGGCACCCCAGTGTGAACGGGCATGCTGTCGGGGAGGTGCTGCTCTGAGAGCAATTTGCCCACGGTTATAACACATCAGGAAGGAAAAAAAAACCCAACAACTCATTTGCACATACAAGGTTTTTTCCCCCAGCTACAGGAATGCAAATGCCACGCAGCCTTTACATTGTCTCCAACGGGTTTGGCTGATTATCGCATCTCTAATTCCAGTTCACACAATCCACACAGCACTTTCTTATTATGGATGTGCTGCTGACATGTACAAAGACTGATTAGATAGTTAGGCACAAGCTAAGGAAATAATAAATACACAACTCCAGTTTTCTGAGAAGTATTTTACTATAGGCACTTGTGGGCACAGTTTAATTTGTCGTCATAGTTTGATTTCTGCCCTTTCTTAGCAAAAAAAATTTCCAGCTATTGAGTTAAACCTTCCAGACAGATAAATCACATCCTAACATTTGCCAGGTTTATCATTTTCCCATCTGTTAGACAGTGAATTATTCTTGACTATCCTTATTACAGCTCTTACAAAGCTACCTTCCTAATCCTATCAGAGGACCAGAAAATGCTTCTCCCTTTATGTACATGTCCCACCTTGCAAATGTACCCATTCCTCGTAATTAGTATAGGAGAAAACTACACCACAAAGGCCAAGCACACTTCTTTTCAGGTAAGCAGCCAGTTGGGTGGACAAGAGATGTCTTTTGGTTGCATACCAGAGGGGTCTGGCTAAGAGTGGATAGTCTACATAGGTAAATGGATGGGCTGCAGAATAAAATACCCTTCTTTTGGGTCAAGCTATACTGCTCGGGCCCCAGGGTGGCACGAGTGGTGGCCTTGTCCTAGCTGGTCACTTAACGGCTGTGCTCAAAGGCAGCTTCGTAATACAGAGGTGCAGACTGAGTCAAAGCTACACACTGCAATAGATGACCATGGGTTTCTGTTGACCAACCTCAAAGAGGACTCAGTAAAACTAGAAAAGATGCAGAAAGGTTGATCGAAGGTATGGATCAGTTTAGGACAAGATGACTGCAGGGAAAGGATATGACAGAAGCCTGTAAAATCAGGCATGGGATGGAGATGGCAAACAGGGAAGAGAGCATTAGATGAAAGTAGCAGGTGGGAGGCTCAAAACAAATACAAGGAAATACTTCTGATATATCATGTTCTTAAACAGCAGAGCAGGTGCCATTGTAGGTGCTAGAAGTTTGATTCTGAAATGCAATTGGACCAAGACCCTAGAAGAAAAACTCGTCAAGGTCCACCAAACACCAGCTGTAGCTCAGGACGTGAGCCACAAAGTGCTGGAGGCTGGGAGAGTACAATGGGAAACATCATTACATTCTTGTCCTGTTCTTATACTGTACACTATACCCATGTTACTGGCAATTGGCACAAAAAGAGACTGATCTAGATGGATAATTACCCTGACCTGGTACATTTGTTCTTGTGTTCTAACTGAAAATGAGGTTCAAAGCAGTAAAAATAGCAATGTAACCACACACCTAAAAAGAAGGTGCCTTTATTCTAGTGTTATACACACTATGATTATGATAAAACACTTAATTTTCTATAGCCTAAAGTTTACCATTTGTAAAATGATACTAATGGTGCCCATCTTTTAAAGATACTCCAAGATCTACAACTGAGCAAATAACACAATGACAAGGAGTTATTAACCAAAACCTCTCAGCCACGTAAGTGTGTCAATATATGCTGGTGCTCAAGTC
The DNA here is from genome assembly GCA_013401275.1 of Pandion haliaetus. Lineage (NCBI taxonomy): Eukaryota > Metazoa > Chordata > Aves > Accipitriformes > Pandionidae > Pandion > Pandion haliaetus. The sequence goes on along the minus strand of VYZV01037127.1, from coordinate 132,066 downwards.
TAAATAGTCAAGGGTCTGTGACAAGGTGTTATGGGTTTGTGTGGCGTGGTTTTCTTTAGTAGCGGGGAGGGGGCTGCAGAGGTGGCTTCTTTAAGAAGCTGCTGGAAGCTCCCCTGGCTCCAAAGAGTCAGACCCGCCTCTGGCCCAGACAGAGAGTGACGGTGGCAGCGCCTCTGGGAGAACATA
>VYZV01037127.1:68976-131560 GCA_013401275.1 Pandion haliaetus | reverse complement strand
TGTGTGGCGAGCTGACTCAACCCCCATCCCCTGTTCCCCTGTGCCGCCGGGGGGAGGAGGGAGAAAGAACGGGGAATGGAGCTGAGCCGGGAAGGCGGGAGGGGTGGGGGGAGGTGTTCTGATGTTTGGTTTCCCTTCCTAATACCCTTGTGTTTTGTTTTTGATTTGATTTGTAGTAAATTCAATTGATTTTGTTTCTTCCCCAAGTTGAGCCTGTCTTTTGCCCGTGACCATAAGTGGTGAGTGATCCCTCCCAGTCCTTGTCTCGACCCACGAGCCTGCCTTTGGATTTTCTCCTCATCCCAATGTGGCCAAGGGTGGGGGTGGGGAGTGAGCGAGAGCCTTCGTGGTGCTTTGTTACTGGCTGGGCTGAAACCGAAACCACAACACAAGGCCTTCAATCAAGATGTGAAAAGACATCAGGCATTAAATTTGATTTTCAGAAGCACCAACTGTCAGTGAGTGTTTAATGTCTTTTGAGGTCAAACCCTCCTTTTTGTGTTTAATTTGGAATCTAGAACAGGGGGCTTGGACTGCTGTTTTCAGAAGCGTGAAGAGTCAACAATCCTATGTGGCCTGTTTATGGTTACGAGATGTTGCAACAGCAGTGACAGGATCAAACCTAGTGGATTCCTGACTCCTATTAGTAAAGAAGTTTGGGAGGAAAAAGCAAGCTGGAATTGCACTGCCTGCAATGCAGAGAAGACATATCCAAGTCACCTTTAAACACAACACTTGGATAAGCCGTGTCAGCACTGCTGCAAAACTTGCCTGAGAAGCAAGGTAAATTACAAACTCCATTACAGGGCAGTTAGGAAGCTACTATTCTCCTTTAAATTAACTATTAGCTAATTTAAAGTTGGCTTCTGTAGAGTTATTTTGCACAGCAGGGACTGCAGTAGCGGCACACTCATGTCTGTGTGGTCACCCAGGGTTGAGGCAGTGCCATGAAGCTACCCTGGCAGCTGTTCAGCAGCAATGAGACTCATGCTATTCCCCATCCCTGCACAGAGAACAAAACCTCTGCTATTATAATTTCTTCAGTCTAATTATTTTCTAGTTCTGACTTTCCCCTCCATGTATGTAGCCTCATAGCTCTTAATTTTCAGCTGAAAGCAAGCACCAAGCATATCATTCCAGGTCCTGACCAGCCACCAGCTCCCTCTGACACAGAAGCAGCACCTCTCGATCTCCCAGACAGTTTTGTAATTAGATTTTAAAAAGTGCTGCTCACTCATGTTTTTTTGTAGTAAGCTTTCATTTCAGCTGGCAACTCACTCCCATAACATAATCATTTCTCTACGAGTCTCCTCAGTTAGGATTAATTTTGTCAATCTTAAGTATTACAATTTTTCCATATTAATCTCCTATGTCTCAAGGTTAGTTTATGCTCTTGTGATTTCTTGTAGGGAACTTGCTGCTTTGCTTTGTGCTCTGTATCATACTGCAGTTTATTCTGGGAAAAAAATGTAATGATTTACAATAAGACCCTTGTTCTACAACCCTTTGGGTTTCAGTTCAAATAGACTTCACATAATCTCTAGTTTTCCTATGACCACTGCCAGGAAGGATCTCCATGAAGTTTTAAAGAAGGACCTGGCTGACAGAAAAGAAAACTTTGGTATCCTTTTAAGAAGGAAGAAAACAACCCCAAATCTGACAGGAATTGAAAGTTACCACCTGCTCTGGGGGAAGGAGTAGATTTTTATTGCAGGTCAGTGGAAGCAGCAGTCTCTTTAGGGACAGAAGAAACACTTCTAACCATCTTGCCAGCTAAGTGAGGTAAAAATCAGTTTACCGTCATGAAAATATTGTATAGGGAGAATACTGGTACTGGGAACTCTGCTCATTCTCACAGCAAATTTTGCATCCGTGCCAAATCTGCTGCCAGGCTGAAGCTGGGAGTAAAAGCACTGAACAGGGCATTTGCTGGCAATAACTCCTGCAATTTGGGGGAACTTTTGTCTTTTGGTGTAGGTACCGCTATCACCTCCAGTAATGGCAACTAACACCTCCAGAAGATTTGGCTGACTATGAATGCACAAGTCTTTGAATGAGCATGTACAGTGACCAAGGTTCTTTTGCGCTCATCTCCTTCTCATTAACGGCCGTGTATTAAAGACATCCATCCAAACATCCTCTTGTTCCTCAAAATACAGTGCCAGAGGGCCAGAGTCATGCCTGGGGTAGGCGTATGGGCTTTGCATCACAGGACCTTTTCGATGAATGATTTTCTTCTGTTTAAAAAACCTAAGTTTCTATTTTCACACCTCCATGCCTCCTGTTTGGGAATGCGCTTAGGATTTCTAATTACTTTGCAGTGCAGTTCCTTCATAGCTCCAAAGCTGACTAAAAAGAGGACCCAGTGAAGAGGTGAAGAATATGGGTCAGATGCCCAGATGGTGCAAGAGCAGTGGATCTCAAATGAGGTAAAAAAATGTAACTTTTTATTTTTTTTTGCCTTGCAATAATATGCTTTAAGCTTGAAAAGGATGGTGGGAGTTGGAGATCAGCAGTACCTTTCACCCTCCCCCTCTGCACAGGTATTCTCCTGAGATGGTGCATGTCACTATAGAAAGCTGCTTCTCTTGGTTCTAGGAAGATGAACTAAACATAAAAAATACTATTCATAATACTAAATAAAAATAATCAGAATATACAGGGCAGGGGCAGTTAAGTGCCTATACATTTCAATACCAGCTATGTCTGCAAATTGTTAGCCCAAAAAGGTCATTAAAATAATTTGGCCTTTTATCAAGAGCTAAGTCTTGCTGACTGATAACACTGAAAACATGATGCTAATTCCAGCCATCTCTGGAAGCTAATTTAACCCTTTCCTGAGCACCATACATACTGCCTGTGATATATGAGCTATTTTAATGCAAATTCAGTTCTTTTCCCATCAAAGGCATTTTCAGTTAATTCTGTAGCTCTTTAACAAGCTTTTCATCTTGTTGCTATTCTACCTTCACACCTACTGCCCTATCTTCACAAGGATTTATTCCATTCCCTTCAGATGTAAGCACTAGCTGTATTTGGAGGAAAAATAAGCTCAAGTATCATTTGCACTTCCTTTACAGAGGACCCTGTCCCTATCAGGTGCCAAAACACTCAGCTCCCATTAACTTCAACGTGAGATAGCGGCTTTGTTGACAGCGTTCAGCTTTTTTCAGGTTTGGGTCCCTCACATGTTTCTGCAGATGCCAGTAACAATTTCATAAATGAGTAGGGATTTTGATAACTTACATACAAGAGCACAGAGGGGCTATCAGGTCTAATGACAGAGCTGCAGATCTGCTTACTTGGAAGATAAGATCCCTTACACGTCTTAACCGAACTAAGCAACATCCAATGCAGTTTTCAACATCCCCTGTGTGCTGGGTGATAACTGCAAACACATCCTTCTGATAAAAAGTAATGCGTGCCCTTTGCTAAAGTGTTAAACCCACTGACATGGTGGGGTTTCTGGATAAATAGATTCCTCTCAAATATTTGTTTTACATGATAGGTTATTTATAAGAGGTTTCAGATGCTCCAGCCTTCAGTCAATAGCTGGCTCTACAGCTCTCGCTATCACTGCCCCTTTTGATTTCCTTTGGTTTTCTTTCCTTGAGATCAAGGTGATCTATTTTTAGTGCAGGGACTGGTTAAGTGAGGAGTTGCTATAGTGACAGATAGCTGATACAAACCAAGTCCCAGTGCAATTCCTCCAGCTGGTAAATCAACACTACCCAAAGTGGGACAGCAGCCAGGGGTGGCCAGACACTGCTCACCTCAGGGGGGGCATTAATAACTGCCCAGGATTCTCAAGGCCACACTTAATGTATATGAAATGGCCAGAGGGCAACCTGGGTGCCTTTTGTAGGAAACACACATCTTGCTGCCTTTGTTGGCCCAATAAATGAGTCAGTGTTGGTCTTGGGCTTTGCAGTGGTCTCCTTCTGCTGGTCTGCTGATACAAATCAGCTGTATAAGCAGCCCTAGCTGCCTCTACCTGAGGAGTCACTCTGTTCTTGAAAATTTATCAAGACAAGAGCAGTTGTATGTGAGAATTGGGTGGGAAAAGATGTAGTCAGGATATTTGCAACTTCAGCTTTCCTTGCAACTGAACAGCTGAGCATCACGGAAATGTTGGTTGGAAGGGATGTCTGGAGGCTGCTTCTCCAGTCTCCCAATCAACGCAGGTCTGGTATCAACCAAGACCAGGTCAGCCATGGCTTTGGCTAGCTGAGTCTTGAAAACCTCCAAGAAGCGAGAGGCCACAACCTGTGCTAGTGCCACACCACCCTCTTGAGGGAGCTTTTGCTAACATCCAGTCTGACCCTTCTCAGCCAAAAACTCTTATTTTTTATTCCTTCTTTTACCACCTGCCACTACTAAGAAGACTTTGGCTCTATCGCCTTTGAAACTGCCCTTCAGGTAGTTGCAGGCTGCTATTAAATTGCCCCTTAGCCTTCTCTCTGCTGGACAAAAAAAGCCCAGTTTCCTCAGCCTCTCCTCACAGATCCCAAAACATCTGCTCTAGGTCTCAAAACATCTTGGTAGTCCTCCAGGGAAACCGTCTCCAGTTTCCTAGCATTTTTCTGATGGGGGACCAGAAATTGGACACCCTATTCCAGGTGCAGCTCCACCAGCACCAAGTGGAGGGGGATAATAACTTCCCTTGACTGGATTGCTCCATTCCTCCTAATGTAGCCCAGTATGTTGTCCACCCTATTGATAAAGACAGCACATTTTTGGATCATTTTCCAGATTATATCCACCAAAACCCCCAAGTCCTTCTCACTGGGAGACAGTCATCAGTGCCCAGTGTGTACTGCTACATAGGCTCACCTCACCATCAAGGTCACTAATGAACATTATCAGTCCCCATACTAATCCCTAGGTGTTGACCATCCCTAAACTCAGGTACATCCCTTGAGAAATGTCAACATTATTCCAGCTTCTCATCCTTTCAACTCCGTCCTTCTCTCAAGGAGGCTGGTGTAACCTCAACTCTGACACCCACCTGACTTTTGTTGGCATTATTGCAGCAACAACATCTCCATTGCAAACTTTTTGTCTCCCTCATGTCTCCAGTTGACTTTCCATCTCATTTGTCCCTCATCTATATTTCTTAAATTGATTTCTTGCCCCATTCTTGTTTACTGTCTCTAATTATACACCATACGAGCAGTGGAGATGTCACAAATTACCTGTTCCTCTCCAGGAGCACTGCCCACCAGGAAAGGCAGGTTTGTCACAAGAATCCTGCATACATTATCATAATTCTTGCACTGACTGAAATAAAACCACGGGGCCAGATGGGCAGGATCTGTTAAACAATCCGGTGACTGTAGCTCCAAGCGTGTGAAAAGGGTCCTTGTTAACCCACAGAGAACACAGCACTGGGAAGCAGCTGTTTTCCGATGCCTGGAAAAAAATCTGAGGAAACAACAGGATGCTCATAATTAATGTCAGCTAATCCTATCATCCCTCCTCCAGCTAAAATTGCCCCAACTTTATCAAAGGAGAAGCAGAAAAAGGACAGGACAGGAATTCTTCAGTGCAAATGTGTGATGCAGTGTTAGGCTCTGTCCTTAAACCAAGTAAGGCTGTGTGACCTTTCTGGCATGGAGCATTCAAGTCTCTAAGCTGAGCCTGCCAGCCACACAATGATATCTCACAGAGCAGCCGTTCATCTCTTGAGACCTAAGCCTTCGCGTTTCAGTACCACTCTGTAATGACAATAAAATGGCTAAAACAATTTTGAGGCGTTAAATCCCACCGCTCCAAGCACTTTTAAGTTCTTGAACTGCTTTTAGGTTGGACAAGAATAAAGGTGAAAGTAGAAAACAGCTGAATCCTGGTAATTCCTGGGATTTGCTGATCCAATAAACCTGACAAAAAAACTGCCTTAACAACATCTTTGAAACTGCACTCTTGGGCAATTCACTGAAACTTTGAGCAAGGAGTCAATAGTCCAAAACATTGATTTCTAATTAAACAAAAGTACCCACCTACCTAAATGCTACTGTCAAGTGAAATTTTAGGCTGTGAAAACAGATCTGGGCTTGAAATTTGCTTTTAAAGTCTGGCAACAGGATTTGTAATATAGATGCATGGGAGTATAAATAAATTGTTGCCTAGCTTAGCACATTCAAATCAAGTAGAAAGTCAGTCTAGGATAACAGCTTCTCATACAGATATTCTTCTGAAAGTCAGAGCCCTTGAAAAGTACAAGTGAAAGAAGGAGGAAGAAAACCTGGTGCAATAAGGATGAGAGTGCAATTTTGATCATGCATGGAAATCAGCAATACCAGTGATTTTTGGCATGTAGGTTGTGACCCTCCAGCATTCAGCATGAAGACACTCCAGGCTGCATTCTTTAAACTGAGATGTCATGTATGAAAGTCTTATCTACACTATTTTCTTTTCACCTCAAAAATTAATCAGATGACAGTTAATTATATCACAAGGTAACTAAGCTAGTTTTCCAGCCTTATATACATACCAGAAGTGACCTGGTACCTGAAGGTAACAGAAGTGAAGGATGGAAAAAGGAAATCCTGATAAATACATAAATATCATCTGCTTTCAGAACAGGCAGTGTCTGCATCCACTTTTGTTCACAGTCAGTGCCCGGCTTCCTTCTGTCTCAGTTTCTCCTTTTCCACCTGAATGAACCCCTCTGCATAGTTAGATTTCATAGCTTTGCCTAGATTCAACGCCAAGATTTGCTTTTAGTTCCTCTCTGTCTTTCAGGAATAACATTCATCCTGCTGTTCCAAATGACACTATTTGAATAGCAGCAGAATTAGAGTATCCTTAAGACAGTAAAAACCTGAAGTATCTATGATGCTGCTGTGCCTGAGGGACAAATACCTGCACCCACAAGCACCAACAAGGACCATAACCACATGGACTCCTCCCAGATGGGAGCTCTCCCTGCCGAAAACCTGTACAGTTTGTAGAATAGCTTGTCAAAAGGGAAGCTGGCCCTGCTGGTCTCACCCACCATGTTGTTGACAACAGCAAGTCAATGCTGAGTAATTCAGTCATTTATAGTAGTATTAGTATTTTTGATAAAACTTTGCAATAAGATACACAGAGCTGCCTGGAGCAGGACTGGGAAGAAGTGTCAGTGGGCAGATTCATTTGCAGCACTGATCTGCAAATTTGTGCCTCAAGAGAACATACTGTATTTTCACATGTATAACCTGCCCTTCAGACAAAAATAACTTCATTTGAAAATAAATTACTCAGAGAATTTGCATTCTCAGAGAACTCAGTGTGAAAGCAAAGAGTCTACATCTTCTTTAAGACCACAAAGGGCTGCAGATGAAGGATGCTGCTGGGCTCTGCACCAGGGAGAGAGCAAGGGAAGAGTCCAGGGCAAAGCACTCTGCTCGATATACCTCCATTTCAATATCCACCAAATCAGTGGAGGTTTTCTGGCGTTTACTACTATCTTAATTAACTGGTACCTGCTTGAAAATACTTTGCTGATTCTATTGCTTCATGGGCACAGTCCTTTTCCCCCCATTCAGAATGTTTCAAAGCTGCGTACAAAGCTGGGATGTGCCAGAAAGCACCAGCACAGTGTCTACAAGGAAGCAGAAAATGGCAAAATAAAAAGTCTCAAACATTTCATCACACTCATCAGTACTTTTCTCCTTCCTGACAACGAACTGTAGAAATTTCACAGCTTCCAGGTCTCGGAGCTCTCTGTAGTACAAGATTAATAGGTACTGATCAGCCAGGGCTGCACATTTTCTAAAATCACTGTCAGCTCAACAGAGCATGAAAAACAGTAGAGAAAATCATTAACAAACCAAAGCGGTCTCAGTTTCTCATGTCCAGTCTCCGATGCTGGTGGTTTTAAGCTGCTTTTCAGGAGCAACAGGATTTTGCTCTTTCAGTTTGTTTATGGCAGCTGCTGGAACATGCAGCGATCCCCTCACTCTCATTTATTTCTCCAGAAATTTTTTCGCCATGGTTTCTTCTGCACTGCCTCATAACAGAAACATCCTACCAGAATGAGAAAAATAAGTATCTCAGCTCCTTTCCTCCCACAAGCAGCATCACCCACTTTGGGGTGAAGCACTGGATGAGTTGCAGCTGCCCAGGCTGGAGGAGCACAAGATCAAGTCCTGTCTCCTTTTGCAATTGCTTCTCCATCCTCTTCCCACACATTTTCTGTCCCTGTTCTCAGTGCAACTATCTGCAACCTGGCTTGTGCCAATAAACGGTGATGTGAGCCAGGCTGAAGTATCCCCTGGGTTTTCATTTGCACTTGGAGAGGTTGTGAACTGCCTGCTCTTTGGTTTGCTGAAAGTTGTTGCCCATGGACTGCTGTCTTGAGCTGGTCGTATCCTATGGCATGTTAAGTCCATGTGGTGATCTCACCATGTGGATGATGCAGTCACCACATCTCTGCTGTCAGGAAGAAAGAGTGCGATTTCTCCACTTGACACCCAATCCATACTCGCCCCCAACTCCAGGTGTCTGGGAAGGACCATGGCAAGCTATGGAAGAAGACCTGTGCATTTTTGACAGAAAGGGGAAGACATTTCCCCTTGGGTTGAGTATTTAAAGATACTGTAAAATACGGCACCTCCCAGATCCTGCCTAGAGACTCAGCAGCCCTCCATCCCACAGCAGTTAGCAGGGACATGGGATAAAAATTGTGCACTGAGTGCCACCAGCGTGGCTACAGCAAAGTTATGGAGTGACTTGGGGACAAGCCCCTGCCCTTCGCACCGGGACTGCCCAATTCGTGTACATGGTGGGGCCAAAGCATGTTTGCACGTGTATGTATTGGGGCCTGAATCATTCAGCAGGTTCACTTCTAATTTAGTCCTAATTTGCACCTAAATTATAACAGCTCCAGGGAAATAGTCCTCAAGAGTGCTGTTGAGGTGGGACAGGTCTGGGGACAAGGAGTAGCACTGAGGTTTGCCTGGAGCCCCTCGGAGCCAGTTTGTCAGGGCTCAGCTTCAGCCCCTGCCAATTAAAATCCACATCAGCAAAACCCCTGAAAGGAGCAGCATGGGCAAGGAGAAGCTCATTGGCATTTCCATGTAGCTAAAAGCCTCCAGAAAGAGCGGTTTGAGGCTAAATGCCTGGGTACAAGGCAGCACTGGGGGTCATGGCAGCCATGTGTGCTGCAGAGCAGTTTCTTCACTGGGCACTCATGGCTCGGGTAGGGAAGAAACGCTTTTAACATTATACCTTTTGTATGTGTCATTCAATCCTTCATGGAATAGATGGTGTCCTTTAAAGGGCAGAGCAATTAGCCTCACTGAGGCCAAAAAGTTGTCCCCTTCAGAAATGCCAGGGCCTATCTATTTACAACACACCAGGCCGCAGCAAGACCCAGCAGGCGGAGAAGCTGCCAGCAACCCTGCACGGGCAAGGAGCAACTGCAATAGGAAGGAGGAAACTCTGCAGTGGTAATCCAGAGGTTGGAGAAATTTTGGGTAATCCCAGTCCTCAGCCCTGCCAAAATCATATTGCATAAATCAGCTTCCCTGCTGTTTGGTGGATAGCTCAAGCTTTGAGGTCTCTCTGTTGGCTGCTCCTCTCCTGGAGCAAAGCTGTGGGCTCTCTGCCTTCGTCCCACAGCTCTCCCTGCTCTCGTTTGCTCCTGCTGCTCATTCATGCATTACTCCCTCCACTCTCTGTGTGCTCTCTGCTTCTGTTTGGCCATACTCAGGTGTCCTCTTGCTGTTCACTTGGCATAAAAACTGTAAGGCTCCAAAACCATGGAGTTACAGAGGTGCCCATCCTCGCCAATGCCACCTTCCACTTCTCTACCAGGATGTGAACCTCTTCATTGGTGCGGAGGGAGGATGGGGTTTAGCTCAATTGATACACAGAAGAATGTACTACTTGATAACTTCAGTTGCAGTGACCTGATGGTATCTACCCTGGAGAAGACGAGAAGCTGTGCTGGCCTGATCCTATTTACAACAACTGGAGGACTCTTCCTTAAAACACTTACAAAGATGGCCAAGAAAAATCAGAAATTCCAGATTCAACCAGTCCAGGTGACAGAGCACCCCTTTCTGGGGCATCAGGGGATTTTCTCCTCTTCTTTCCTTTCCCGCCCCTTTTCTGAATACAATCCAAGCTCATTCAGCAGCAGGGAGGCGGCAATGGCAGCACAGCCACCCTGGGAGAGCAGGGTGAGAAAGCTGATGTTGAATTGCTGTCATTCATTTCTCATCCCTGATGGCAGACGGCAACTAAATGGGATGCACCAGTCTGTAACCGAACCTGATGAGCCAGCAAGTCTGGTTGCTACCAACACTCCTGCATGCCACTAGATACTGATCATAAAACCTGTTGAGCACCAGAGGTTCCCCTGAGAGCTGCTCAGAAAGTGTTTATTAAGGCCTAATAGCTACGAGATACAGATTAAATCTAGAAAATAATGTAAAGCTTTTGTTTTGACTCTTGGTGCAGGACAAATTATTTTCTCCATGGAGGAAGATAAGGATGGGATTTAGAGTTAGACTCCAAGGAAGCAGACTTGCAACACTATGTTTGGTGCTTCCAGCAGCAAATCCTTTTGCAGATGTTAGCTATTCCCATCTCATTGATGATACCACAAGAAGAGAGCAAATTAGTGGCTCTAAGTGCCATTAATCACTCAATCAACAAATCGCACAGGTGTTTCCACCTAGGTGAGAATTTAGGGGTTTTAATTAGAAATTTGGGAATAAATTTTACATCTGGGAAATCTGTAATCTAAATTTTCCCCTCTTCTTGCATAAACTCTATTACCTGTCTTCGTGCATCTTGCTGACACTGTGAAACTCCAAAGACCTGGGTCATATCTCATTCACATCACCTTGACCTTACTACCACTCCAGCAGAAACCCTCAGATGGGTTTAGGGGAATGCAGAACAAGGCACAGTACATTAGATTTAAAAACACTTAACTGTACAAAACAGGAACAAAAGGAGAAGCATTTGCAAGAAGGACACCTTAAAAACAACACAATTGACCACTAAATAAATTGCAAAGCATTAAATAATAGAAAAACAAGCTTTCTGGGCAGCTACCCATCCATCAGTTGCAACCCCCCATCACTAAATCTGTGTGCACCTCTCTGCACTATCCATATGGTCCAACACAACTCATACCTTCATCATTCTGCTGGATTTAATGCAGTGACTCCTGACCGATAAAGAGTAAAAAAGAGCCTTGCCTACCCTTTGTACAAGTCAGCCTCTCTAAACTGTGGCTTATCCAGCTGATCAGTGTAACATCAGTTTTAAACCTCTTAGTCACAGGACAGAATCTCTCAGCAGCACTCGTGGTCTCTGGGGAATCACAGCGTTGTAAAACAGCTACCATTAGTCCATACAGGAAATGCATTAACATTATGTTTCTCCACTATCCTTAAGAAAAACAGCCAGATCCTGTTGGAAAACCCATTGTCTCCTGGCCAGCTAATCCCTATGTGATACATAGATACTCTCTGACACACACAACTTGGCACCTGTACTAGAGTTAATACTCAGTGATCAGGAAAAGCTTTTGATTAACAGAGAACGGTCCCTAATTGCAAATCACACAATTATATTGGTAACTGCAGTATCACAAAGATGTTTTTGAATGCATTACTTATCAGATTGATATGCAACTTTTCTCTACTTAAAATTCACCTTTCAATATATAGTGTTAGCCCTACCTTAGCATTTAGTTACTATTCTTCAATTAAAGTAACATTAGCCAACAGCCCCTTCTGAATGTATTTCACAGCGTTTACTGTAAAGCTTCCTGTTCCATCACTTTTCCTAAAGGTTATATCTGATATGTGTTACAAGTGTCAGCTCAGATGTTCATCTCTGGTGCAAACCACCATAGAAATAACCTCCACACAACAACTGAACAATTCGGTCAATGAAATTGGGAAGCACAAAGTTGTTGCTTAATTATTTGTTATCCCCCACTCACTACCCTCTCCCAAAGACTAATGTCCCTCCTTTTCAGATAGGTAATGCCTACCAAACAGGCCACGAGGATCGGACTGGCGTCTCTCCGAGCTTTTGCACTGCTCCTTTCTCTTCTTGCTCCCTCTAAAGCTACCAAAACGCTTCATGAGCTGCAACATGCACTCGTGTGGCAGCAGCTGTCGGTCATGCCCAAGACTGAAGAAAAAAAAGCAGCACAAGGGGCAAGGCAAGGTGCCGCTTACACCAAACGCCCAGGTACGAGAAAATAAAGCTCCAGAAAGACCGTGTGGCTGCAAAAAAAGTCCAGCTCGCTGGCAGTTCAGCTCTGAGGCACTTGGTTGTGGTCTTCGTGGAGAGCCGTTCCGCAGCAGGTTGCCAAACCTCATACGCCAGGCACTTCCAGTCTTAATTCCAGCATACAGTAACTCGCCTGCAAGTATCTGCGGACATGGGGAGAAGTTCAAAGACTGCCCAGCTTGCAGCCCCGGAGCTCTTATCCGTCAGCAGTCAGAAGCCTCTGAGACCAAAGCAATGTTTCCCAGCAGATCAGCTCATGCGGAAAAGGTCAGGAACCACTTGATAAGCTCCCTCATTTAAAAAATACTAACCATGCAAAGGAGCCACAAGCCCTCTTCAAGGGAATTGTCATGTGCAGCTCGGCATGATGACTCTTTAAAAAGGCTGTAAAAGGAAACCACCCCTGGACAGACAATTCCTGGCAGCAGGCGTCCTGGGCACACTCACACCGTGACATGACATCACCCAACTATTTTGATTCATGTGTGCTGGGTCTTCGCAGCGACAGCATAGTCCAGCTGCCTGTTGATGAGCTCCCAAATGCCCGGCCCTCTGTGACTAATGACTAATGGATTAATGGGAACGAGCTTCTGCCAATTCATAAAAAGCAAGCTGATGCTTTCTGGAACCGTAACCGGAGTGACGGGCTGGACTTTCTCTAGAGACATGCCCTCACCGTGTTACGCATATCTATATGCTCTGCATAGATTGCTCCATTCAAATTTGCCATCTGCAAAGCAAAAGGCACCCAGGACAGCTGTTTGTAACACAATTGAAATCCACCTCATGGTCTTTTCAATGAGACAAACATTCACGGGGCTGTTGCTCATCCCAACCAGCCAGGGTGTATTATGTTAGGCTCTGAGTCTGTACACATTTAGAGCTGTTTATTTTAGGAAAGGGTTGATCAGCATGGGCTAGATCTTGAGCAGCCAGAAAGGGGTGCAAGCATAAACCAAGGCATGGCCAAACTATCATAGCCAACCTTCCTAAGATTACAGTAAATGTTCTGTTAAATCAAAAACTTTTTTTCAAGTCACAGAGCACCAGCCTTTCCTCTGGACATCACCGGAACTTGAGGCTCAGGTCCTTCAAAATTCAAACCCTATATGAGTAAGAGAGTCTTATCTTTTTAATTCCTAGGAGGAATTGAAGCTCATATCACCTTATTCCTCTACAAAGAAGCATGCCTTTTTCTTTGTGCCCATGATTGCTCCTGGGATTTAATATCATTAGAAAGGAAAAGAAAAAACAGCTATGAATACTGCAGAAAAGACCTTTATCAACACAGATTCCTTACAACCTCTGGTCTTTCAAAAAGATGGCTATCTCCAAGGCATCAATGCAAGGATGTCCCAGGACTTCAGGGACCCCAAGAGAAGATGCAGAGATGACAGCATGTTCCTCTTCCATCCTCAGCTACCAGGGACTTCCCTCAGTCTACCTTATGGAGAATGTGGAAAAAGACAGTACAAAAGGCACCTTTGTTCTTCCACCTAGCAACCAAAATAATAAAATTATTAATAAGACACTTAATTACCTTCCAGACAAGGCTCTCGCTGATATCCAAGTGAGGAACCACAATAATTAATTTAAGGCTGTTCCCTGCCTTTTTCCTCCTGACTTGTCCTCCTACTTTCTTTCACCCCCATCTTTGTGGCCCTGTGCTTTTCACCAAATAACAATCTTTTGCATAAAATAGTCTGCCAGCACAGGGCTTTTAGAAAGCCTCTTCTCCAGCCCCTCCCTTGAGGCTCACTGTTCAATTCTCACTGCAGAGGAGAAGCAGTTGGAGCAATGAGAAGTGTTGAGGGATTGGCAGAGGAAAGTGTCAGTGTTATTTAAATATTTGTTTTAATGTAGCTGTAGGGAAGTATCAAGCTCTTCACACCCTGTCTGGCCTTGTGTGACCACCACATTTATCTCTGCAAGCTTCATCTTCACTGTCCCTTGCCTTCATTATGCCATGCTCACGCCACCACAACTGAGACGGTAGCCATAGTGGCACAAGCTCTGGCTCTCCCTTTAAGTACGTTTCATGGGCCAGCTCTCAACCTATTACCACGAGAGCGATGACCTTCACAGTCCTTCCCGTTTGAAAACCAGCTCCCCAATAGCAAAATTGAATCTTCCTTGCTGCAATTTAAGCCTACTGCTTCTTGTCTTATTCACTGTGCACATGGAGAACAGATTGTTCCCTTCTGCTCTGGAGCAGCCCTTGATATATTTGAAGACAGTTATCCAGTTCCCTTTCCAGTCTTTACTTGGCCAAAACCACAAGAAGCGCTGCCTACAACACCAATGCAATCTGGACCTCAAGTTTCCCCTCCTTAGAAAAAGCATTCCTCATTCTTCAGTGGCCAAAGGACTGCTGGGAATGACTCAATGTCATCAGAAACCAAAAAATTTTAATCCCTTTTTAATGAGATAAGAATTGGTATTGCTTCAGCATGGAAACAGCCCCCTTTTTGATAGAGGCCAAGGAAAAATAGTTGCTGATGACCTTTTCAAGCAAGCCCATTGCACCAGAAGGGCTCATTTCCCCTATTAAGGAAAGCAGCAAGACCCTAATGTTTCTGCACAGACCTACCAGAAAACGAAATGCTGTTTAAGAACTGACTTTCATAGTAATTTGTTAAAAAAAGCACTAAGTGCTTTGAGTATGACCATTTTGTCTCCCACAGCTAATGGTCTAACAGATACTAGCACATTTACATCAGATACTACATCTTCTTAATGATTCCAGTGGAAGGATCTTATAAAACTAATAATAAAAAGCTGGGCTTCAAAGAGCTCCTTTGGGGCCATCTATGTTCTGGAGATTTAAAACACAAATCCCTTCCAAACAACCATGAAATGGACTCTTGTCAAGCTACTTTAAAGTCTCCCAAATTAGTTATAGCATAGCATGTTTCTTGAGCTGCATAAGGATAACACCACCCCCTTCCAAAAACCATACACGGGCTCACTCTGAGTGGTACCAAGCACTGGGCAGCTTAATAAAATAATTTGGGGGGGAAGGAGCAAACAATCACTCATGTATGAGTGTGAAATGCTTCCCTAGTCTTGCTGTATCTGCTAAGCTGGCCGGACCTGAGCCACTTCATGGACTTAGAGCAGCCTCTACGCTGACAACTCGCCAATCTGCCTCCAGCCCCACCACCCTCTTGCCCCAAGTCATCTGTTTCTCAGGCAGTTTTACTTTGATGACCTCGTGTCAAAAAAGAGCCTAAAAAAGCTCTAGAGCTAAAAACCCACCCACATCTCCTAGAAATCTCCCTTAACACTAATTCTTGCCTTTATCTCATCAGCTGCCTGAGTGCCCAACCCACCCAGCAAAGTCCTCCCCTACTCATCCCACCCCTCCATCTCCTTAAACCACCTGTTGGGTTTTTTTTAAAAGGGAGGCTGGAGCACACAGAATAGAAAAGACAAACCGCCTTCTACTGTATTTTTCACTAATTCACAAGGCCACATAAAGAGAGGAGTCTCATTGCAGGAGTCATCTCCAATCCAACCTGAAAAAGCCCCACCCATGGCCAGGTTCCTTCTTCATGATGCTTCTTGCTTTTCAGTTCTCCATCTCTCAGGATAAAACCACCTTTTGTACCTGCCCCCAGTGATTTAACATGACTCATCAGGCAGAAACATAACAAAAGTCTTCCTCTCTCTGGATGCGATGTGAAGATTTATTCTACAAGGTAGAATCGGGGGTTGAGGGTTCAGATTTGGTCACCAGATAGCAAATATGGGCAATGCCACCATACCAACCAAGTGCAGCCATCATGGGGTGTCTGTCCCAGATGTCACAGTTTTGAAACACAAACTTACTCATCCGTCTCACGGAGTTGTCAATTCTGTGCCGTGGTGAAAATATTTTAAATGCTGATATTTTGAACCATTTCCTCACCTGACTTTTTAACAGGAGCTTTAACCTGAAATACAAATGCAGCAGCAGAGTGTGGGGTGTGGGGCAGGCAAAAGGGACCAGTTAGTCCTATCAGGGTTTATTCTGGTGTGAAAATGGAAAAAACAATATTCTCCTCCTTGAAATTTAAGAGCTTATTTAGTGCTAAACAGGAAGGCTAAAAAGAATACGTATACCCTTAATGACAATTAGCGCTTCAACTGGCTTCTGACTGCAAAACAGCAAAACCAAGTATTTCCCTTTCCTCATTGCTGAGAATTTCCTTGTTCAAAATTCCTTCTGGTTTTGTCATTGCTCAGAGAAATAAAGTTCAGATCCACCCTTAGAAAGGTAAAGCATGGAGCACATTTCTCTGCCTTGTCCTTAAAAATTTCCCTAAATTGGAATTTTTGCTAATTTTCTCTTTTAAATTCTACAGACTGTTGTTGGCAAAATTAAATATTTTCTATCATTGTCAGTGGTGCTGGGACATACTTACAAGCCTCACAACACCAGACTGATTTTAACTGCAGTCATATTACATATAAATAGAAAACTTGGAAAATATTTCAAAATAGCACACAAATATGTAAAAGAGATCTTTGCTCTAAAAAACCCCACTCAAGACTACAAGTGATGCAATGCACAATAAGAAAAAACCTGTTTTGCCCAAACACCATTTGCAGGCTGGCTGAACAGAGCATACAGCCTGCATTTTCAGAGGAAAATACAAACTACCACTTTCTCCATCTGGTCCAAGTCCAGCTCACACCCCATAAAAGAATTGCAAGTTTATGACTCCAAGCTGGGCTCAATTACTTCCTATAATCATAACCAAGTGTTTCACTGTAATGACTTTTTGTCCTTATCCCCTTTTTCATACTACTTCATGCTGCTTTCACTGTGCATTACGAAAGATTCCAATCTCTGAAGCTGTCAGGCTGGCACTAAATTGGTTTTGAAAAAATCTGAAAGTTTAATTTTACTTCTTTTTAGCAGTCCCAAAGGTGCACACTAGATTCCCCAGAACTCTTGGCAAATTACTTAGAAATTACATCCTGGCGTCTTTGTGATGTTTTTCTATCCTACCTTTCCAGAGCTTATAATATGAACCAGCAGGAATAGGAGTAACAGTGATGGTAGTGTTGGCATATTGGTGATTTCTAGTAAGAAAAACACTGTATTTCAGGCTCAGAGCACCTACCCCAAAAGATCTATAAGCTGGGACTGATGACTATGATCTTATCCAAATGATAATTTTATCATTTCCCCACATCCTACTAATAAATTGTGGTGCATATGTTTCCAGCAGTCACTTCTTTAGCAATTTCAGTTCATAATGTGAAAAATGGAGCCATTCTTATACACATCGCAGTCTGTCTGTGCTCAAAACAGCAAAACAGTATTTGATCCAGCAAGTACAGGATGTCTGGTGTGACTCCTAAAATTTAGTGAGTTCTCAGCTAAAGGAAAATATCTCAGCAGTAACTATTACAAAAAAATAGCAGAGGCAATAAAGTTCCTTAGAAGCATTTTTCCACTTGTGCTTTTCTCCTCTCTTCTTGCTCCTCTTTCTTCTTGTTTCTGTCAAGTGTTTCAAACATATCCATCCACAAAACCTTGAGAAGGAGATAGGATTCACTGCAACATCTCAAATCTCTTTTTTGTCCTCTTCTTGTTCTTCTTTCTTTCCTGCTTCCTCACTTCTCATGGAATATTGGAACAGATTAAATGACGTTAAAAGTTAAAATGGGCATTGTAAGGCTGAACAAAATATCCTCTTCAGTTTAAAGAAAGTCTTTCAACCAGCACTGAATGGGTCACAAAGTGAATGACAGCAAATTAATAAGCCAGAAATTACCTCAAGAAAGTGATACATTAGGGGTGGCCAGTACCTGAAGAGTGAAATTCATACAACTATCCCATAGCGAACACCCAAAAACGCAAGAGACTAAATATTAGAGCACCATGACTCCACAGAAATACAGTCCTCCACTGATTTTGCCCTAGGAAATTTATTTGGAGAGAAGAGGAAAACTCACTGAATTAGCAACGGTTTGCACCAATCCTCAGCTGTCCTCAGATGTCAACCCTATACAAACCCAGTGAGCATCCTTTGTTGCACAGCCATACATTTCCAATTCATTAGCTAGTAAGAGCATTAGGAGTAATACAGCTTCACACACATTTACTGCATTTTTAACATTCACGCCAGCATGGTTATCACAAAATACAACTTTAGTGACAAACCTGCACGTTGGAAGCAATGCCCTCATCCTAAAATCTAGGTGGGATGATGAGATTTCAAAGTAATTTCAAGTTCTATATCCCTCTGCTCCCCACAATAAGCAGCTGAATCTGACAGCAAAAGCCAAGAAATTTGCTTACGCACAAAATATGACAATGAGGAGACTCTTCTCCTGGCTTGGTATTATCTGCTATTTTTGGTTGAAAATAACCTTAAGTGTTCCCTAACAATAAAAAATGTCGACAGTGCAATGTTGGGGTTGATGGTCATCCCACAAATGACCCATTCCTATGCCACAGTGGATATAATAGACATATGTGCTATATATATTATACACATAAAACTAGAGATAGCGGTCAGCAGCATCCTATTAGACATGTCAGACAACATAGAAATGCTGACTGATGATAAAACTGAACCAGACCTTGACAAGCTAAATGCTTAGCTAACATTTGAGAAGCCTTTCTCATTCCTGGCTCCAGCAACTTCACTGATGACGCTCCTGTTCTTCAGTGATGAAAAAGGGACCTCGTTCTGTTCAGCTGCAAGAGAGTAGCAACTTCGAGAGGAAGGAACCTGTGAACTTGTAACCCCAAGAGTCAAGGAGTTTGCATATGTGTGCCTCTCCTGCTCCTAGCTGCTCTGATGGTGCAGGAGAGCCTGAGGCCTACGTTCAGGATACCTATAGGGTATCTAATGCAGGTGTTTACACAGAATGGACCTCTTCCATGAACTATTGCAAACGTTTCTTTGTTGACAGTGAAAGCAGGGTCTTGTAGCATTACACCAGCGGTGACCTGAATTGCTCATTGCACTCAAGCTCAAAGCTCACAAAATCCTAATGACTAGCCAGGGTATCCATAGGAAAGGCTTTAAATACTTATTATATAGCCACCGACAGTATGTTTACGTGAATGACTAAGGACATCGTACAGGACTGGATCTCAATCCGATGAACTAAACACAAGTGTAATGCCAAAAGGGGAAATTCCTAAAGGATCACCCAACACTGCATTGTCATTACAAATGGGATTGCTCCAGGAAGGGGATTATAATAGAAAGAACGGAATCCACCATGTGCAGACAGGGACTGCACTGAAATCCAGCCCCCTGCACAGCCTCTTTGCATTACAGCCTTGGTCTAGTTGTTCAGGCCATCCCTAGCAAAGACAGCGCACCTTCATCTGGTGGTTAACAATACAAGGGATTTGGGGAAAAAAGAAAAAACGTACAAAAAACCCCCAAGATCTATTTTCATTTTCTACCCTTACTTTGCCTACAAATTAATGATTCTGAAGCATTGTTAGTTGTAAGCAAAGGAATAAACCCAAGTACATTGCATACTTTAATGTCATAATAATTAAGGAACTGGCAAACTAGCTCTGTTAACTTCCCAAGATAAACATCTTGGGAACAACCATCAGCTAGATCTCAATTTAGAACCTTTTCATCTTCAGCAGAAGGGAGGTAAATACCATGCTTTGTAGCTTCTTTGCACAGAAGTGACTTTCCAAAAGTCCCTGTGCAGCAGGTTGGCACGAGGGCAGTGAGGAACAGAAAAAGATAGAGGTCTGTTGGACTCGACAGCTCTGCTCCTTCCTTTGCAAGAACATGACATATTGTTCACACTGTGTTAAACCACTGTGTGCATGAGGTGGCTGTCTCACATGCCCCAGCTCCAAAGAGATTACTAGAATTAGTCGCCCAGATTATGGAAGATCTGCCAGAGCAGATGGGAGTATAGAAGAGGAAACATTTGTTATCACATACATGAAGTCTGGAAGGGAAATCAATCNGGGTTGAGATTTTTTGTACTCAGATCAAACATAGCAATTTTGTTAACAAAAGAAACTTTACTGACTTTTTAAGAGACATGAAAGCATACTGAGAAGGTAACACAGGTACCTTAGCAATCTGCCAGGGTACAAAAGGGAAAAAGGAGGAGACAGTAGACGTGGAAGGGAAAGGTGGCACTGTTTTACTGTCTACAATGAGCTAGAAACCATCCAAGCCCAAATATTTCCCATTTCTTGATGATTCTACCAATTCATGTAACTGGCAGACAGGTAACTTGGAAAAAAGCTTCCAACACATCCACGGCATCCAGCTGGGAAGCTGCTGCGACTGCAGAAGCCACAAGCCTACGATGGGAGTGAATCAAGGGACCATGTGGGATGGTTTGGGTGGTAAAAAGTTCCCTGTTCGTGCACTGTGCAAGTGAAAACACCAAGCACTGTGAAGTTCAGAGTTGTTATGTTTAGGTTTGTGTGAAAAATCTCAGTGGGTTGGCTGGGACCAACACAGACATGAACTAGAGAAATCTTTTTGAGTATTTACGCCTAGATGACAGAAGGACTGGAAACCTGGGAGCTACAAGGCAGTAAGAGAACATTCCTGGAAAAGCCAGCCCTACCAGTCTGCACACACAACACCTAGCAGGATAAAAAATAGTCTGAAATCTTTTCACAAGAGTTACTTATAAGGGAAGAGACTTAAAAGGCTGTCAATTGTGTCCATTGGGGGAACGCCTGAAAGCCAGAGACAGAGTGTGGAAGAGGCAACCTCAAGGTAACTCCTTGCGCAACACTTCTTTGGTTATTTAGGTTTTAAGATGCCGTTGTGAATCAGAGGGCGGGTACCAGTGCTCAGGCACATGCCAGCTCAAAACAGTTCTCAGGCTGACAATTTGCAGCCAGCATCTTTCCCTGTTCACTTCCTCAAAATGCATCAAGCCTCAAACTGAGGGGAGACTTCTGGAACCATAAAATCTCTTTTACAGTGACTTAGCTTAGCAATGCATTGGGCAAATTACACTACTATTTGTACCTTGTAAAGTCATTGGAAAAAGATCTAAACTAGTATCACACATGACCATAACTTGTTGTACAGTGCCATCAGATTCCCAAACTTGTCAAAGGTCAGCATCTTGCAGTGGCTTCAGTAATTAAAGTAGAAAGCACTCTACCAAGTAGCTCTAACATCATTAATCAGTTTAAATTCCACATCAAGAATCAAGGCAGAAATTCAGTGTTATGGTTACAGAACTCTGGATATACCCAACAGCACAAACCCCAGCTCTTGAATTTCTTGGTCTGCCCTTAGTCCTCCATGCAGGTGTCTCTGTTTTCAGGGTCATGTTTCTAACACCTCCTATGAGGTTTCCATAATGCAGCCTAGTGGAATTCTGGCTTTCAGAGTCAAGGTTGCCTAAAACAGCCTGTAAAAACCTATCATCAGTGTTACAGACGGAATGCTTTTGTTATTATTACATAATACATATTTATGGAAAAAAAATACTCTGTCATCACCTTGGCAGCTAGCAATAAGGCCTAGCAAGTCTGACAGTCATCTTATTTGCACGAGTGTCACTGGAGCAAAAAATATTAAAACCTCTGTCCTAATAGACACGAACAGAAACTATTGCTCTAAGCTACATATTCCTGTAAACCAGGCAGGTTGTCTCCAGTCATAACAAAATACCAATAGGGCAGAGGACGGGAGGAAGGAACACTGAAATGGGACCAAGTATGGTGTTAATAGATTCTGGTTTTATTCTCAGCTCTGCTACTGGGCTACCTGCATGGCCAGGGATAACTCACATCATCTCTGTGAGAGCTTCAGTTGAAAAGTCATCTTCAGACTCTGTCTGTTACTGCACTGTAAGTGTATTATGCTTAGACCAACCCCTTTTCTACCCCTATTAACCACAAAGATAATAAAAAATCTTAAAGAAAACAAAGACTTATAGCAGATGAAGCCAATGACCACAGGTGACCACACGTTATGGTGACCACAGGTTTCTTGCTTTCGTTCCTGTTTGTTTGCTGCCAATATCCATTACAAGCCTATGTGTTCAAAAGCAAATAGCAAAATCCCCATGTCTTCATAAATTGCTCAGAGTGGGGCAATGCAAGCGCAGGGCAGAGAGCATCAGCCCTCAGCCCAAGAGGGAACTCCCACTGGCCTCAGCAGCAAAAACCAGGCTCATTGTCAGCAAAACTGACAAGATGTCTTAATATTAATTTCCAAGTGTTTTTTTCCCTGTACAATGTGTTAAAAGATGTAACACGAGCTCCTGCGTCAAGCATAGCACTAACAAGGAAGGTCCTGCTGGTCTTTATTTTGAGTCACAACCCTCAGCATCATCACCCTGCATCAGTTGCTTCAAAATCCCCCTGCACCCTTCAGCCCTCCCTATTTACAGTCACCTGCTACAAAATTCACAATCTTAAACTACAGTAATTAATGAAACTTCACCAAAACCCAGAGAAGATCTGCTCAGGGTCGCACACGAAGCTCTGGGGGAGCTGGGAGAAGAGGGTGATGCTTCTGCCCCAGTCTTTACCCTTCCTGTCCACACAAACCTGCCCCATCACAGCCCGCACAAATCTGGTGTGGGAGGGAAGGCGTGGGGCACCAGCAGAGTCCAAAGGACTTTCTGCAGTGTAGCAGCTCCCCCTGCATCTCCTCCTAATGTGCTTTAGCTACTTAGCAAGCAGACAGCTAAACATCTTGTTTAGCAACAAGTTTTACCGGATTTTTCTGTTATTTGACCTTAATGATTGGGAAGCTCTTTGTGTCTTACCGACCTTTTCTGGGTCGCTGTCACAAGGCACTTCCCTAAGGTGAAAGACAGTTTTGCTTTTGGTCCAAGAGCACAAAACATGCAGCCATGCCTGGAAAGCACTGTGTTCCCTGTGTTGGTCCACAGCAAAGAACAAGGCTGGCTCCTCAACACAATTTTAACTTCTCAGCTCCGAGAAAAGGTTCAGCTTTGCTGTATTAACATGTCCAGCACAAGAATACCTGCATTTCAGTAAGTGGACACAGCAAACTAGTGCTCTTTCTTTCCCTACCCTTCAGCACAGTTCCTACAGCCTCGTGGCACTGAGCCCATCGGACTGTAAATATTCTGCCCCCAACAGTCCCGCCTTACCCCTGTAAGACTGAAAATGCAAGGGCTTCTTCCCTTCATATATTAACATTATTAGTATATTAATCAAGTTCCTAACCTCATTTAGCCACTTGGCTTTTGCACCATGCAAAATGAACTACAAAAGAAGAGGTGGAGGCTTTCTTAGCACAGCAAAGGGCTCCTCTAATCCTGCAACCTACAGTGCAGCAGCAGAAGTTGCTTATAAATGGCTTAATCAAATGCGATCCATTCCTTAATGCACAGTAAGTATCTGTGTCCAAGGGAGACAATAAGAAACTTTAGGGGAAATGAAGTGCCAGGTTGAGAGAGAAACAAAGAATCACACACCTTCCCAGCCATGAACTCATCAAAGGTTTTCTCCCTCTGAATTTTTGCAAGATGTGCATGTGCCGTGTGTTGCTGAGCCTCACATCTGCTGGACGGATGAGAAACTAATTTCTAAGAATTTCAGTGATGTCAGGTATTTTCTTTTTTTAATGTGACCATAAAGTGGCAAAAGCTGTCAGTGGCGCTGGCAATAGCTTAACAAAAAATGTTGATGTTGCCTGGATACTGAGGATTTGCCTGCATGTCTGCATTTGACAGCAGTAACTCCTAGGGATTTTAGTTTTACTTTAATATTCTGGGCGCCATGCAAGTCTCTCTCCTTATTCAGATCCCTCCTCCTCTCTTCTCCTCCATTTTTTGGCTTTGTAAAATGCAAACTAATTCCTCGACTGTAGTAAAGCCATAAATAAGAAGCCGTAAAAATACTTTTCTAGCCTTCTTCTTCCAAGGTTGAACTTTTCAGTTATATAAGCACCTTATAAAATAGCATGGGGAAAGTATATGAGAATCTGTTTATGTGATTAAGACTTGGCTCCTTCTTTACTGTGGCCCAGTGACAGTATTTTCTGCTTTCCATTTGCCACCACCAAGATTCGCTCAGCTGTCTCTCTGTGACCTCCAAAGCAGAAAGCAGCAAGATTTAACATTGCTTTTCATGGAGTGCTTACAGTAAATCATTACTGGTGGATATCCATGAAGTCTTGGGAAAAAAGAGCATTATTAAGCACCTGCTAATTTTTCGTTACAGTGGGTGGATTCCAGGTTTTCACTGAAGGCAAAAATCCAGCTACTCTGAAGGGAAGCGAATTTTCCCCAATCTTTCCCCTTACTGCTGTCCTGCTTCCAATCTGACTTGTGCCTTAGTGTTTGAAGAAAGAGTTCTGGATGCCATTTAGTGAAGTGCTGTAGTGTTTTATTATCTTTTATGGTAAAGAATTTGGAAGGACTTGAGAGAGGTCTTCAGGCAGAAACAGAAACAGGACCAAAGTGCATATACAAAATACAGTGCTATACTCCTCTTCCTGGCAGCTAGATGACAGAGAAGTAAAAACAATCCACTGTAGATCATTTTTCCAGTCTGGTCCCTGACATGGTTCCTAAGTGAGGAATGATGCACAGTTATCCCAGTGCTCTGCAGCAGCAGATATCAGCACTGTGCGAGGTTATTTTCCAAAGGAAATGACGTGCTCTTCGGATACTTTCTTTAGTGCCACTTGTTTTATTTACTTAATAATGTCACGGGCTTTGAATATGCAAGCAGCCAACTCTCTCCTTCAACAATCCCATCCCAAACATCAGTGCCCTGTTCCCGCAGAGCCCTTCTGCACTGAGGAGTGACTCGGTTTAGCCACACTGAAGTAAAGGGCTTACTCTCCTGCTCCTTGCAATTGCTCCTCCAGAAAAAATCCACATATTGTAACACTAAACATCATGACAGCATCACCTCAAGGGAGTAAATAAAGCTTGTACGCAACAAGAACACATACCACAACCTTGTAACTCCTTCCAACGGATGCCAACCACAAAGCAGTAAACATGTGAGGATCATCTACACAGAGTAATTCTGTTTCCCCCCTCATCACAGCAGTAGCAGACATGAGATTTTGGACACTGTGCCAGCTTCAACAGCTCTGTGGGGAGGAGAAGACACCTTTCTGTTGTAGCACTCCCATTCCTGCAATTTAAACACTGGTAAAAATTTTACATGGAAAAACTACTGAGGCTGTCAAAAAACAGGCGGAAAACTTGAAGGAGAAACAAGCTCTTAAAAATATCACATCTCTTCAACTTTAAAACTGGAATGGACAAAGCAGGAGGCAGTGAAAAGAAGGGTGGAGATAACTCAGGCTCATTTTATGGCAATGCCTTTTGCTGTTGCCTTCCCCAAGCCTCTTGTGGCTGGGAGCCCTAAGAACACTTGGATGGTTTGAAGATGCAAAAGCGGGTGCATGGAGGCAGTGCCAGGATGATCACACTGATCTCACACAAGTGCATGAGAAAAACTCACCCGCTCCAAGCTGCACACCTCTTCTTAAATACAAAATGCAATGAAAGAGTGAAAATGATGGTGTGAATCCTGAGAATCATGCATTCCGAATTTCTTTTCCAAGCACAGGTGAGACTCCCAGCCCAGCCCAGCCAGACCCTCTCTTGGCTCTCTCAGCTAAACTAGAGCCAAACTAGGGCTAAAGGTGTGACACAGCTGGTGCAGGCCCATGCTTCATTGGGTTTGTAGCTGGGCTCCCCAGGGAAGCAGCTGCACACCACAGATTTAAGTTTCCCATTCTACAGCACAGCTGTCTGCTTTGTAAGCTCCTCCACTGTCAACATTCACTCTCTCCATATCCCGCCTTTCCATGGAGAGGCTATGGGGGCTTCCTGTGATTGACACAGTGACTTCCAGCTACTCCAAACAAAACTCCAGACACTCTGCCTCAAAGCTCATCCTAAAATGGTGGGTCAGTTTAACAGCAGCGTGACTTCTGACCAGCACTCAGCAGCAGCTTGTTTGACTTTAATGTGATTTAATTGCAGTGACATGTCTTTAATAACAAAACCCATGCCAAGGAACTGCAATTGGAACAAGAGCTGACCTAAGGCCAGTTTCCCAAGGATTTTAATTCTAACTTGTGGCTCCCTGGTGCCATGCAAGCTCTCCTGGGTCAACGAGGTGGCTGCAGCCACCCATAGCTTCTCCAGCCCCTGCCACAGCCACACGTAATGAGGTACCTTACCCCAAAATTTCACTCTCTGTAACGGCCACGTGCTCCTCCAGCACCATCCTCTGAAGTTGGGGATAATGCCAGAGTAGCCAACATCCTAAAGTTACCACCAGGGCTTACTCCCTTAAAAAAATATCTGAGATTTCACCTCCCTTCATCACCCCTAAACTCTGCAGTTAAAGGAAAAAAACGAAAAAAATCACCATGGGGCAGAAACCCCCATGATGGCATCTCCCTTGCACAGAAACTCCACACCCCTCCCACCCCCAAAATCCAGGGCGATCTTGTCTTTCAGGATTTATCTGACTGCATGGATATGTGCTACTGTTGTTACATGGAGATGTTCCATATAACAGGCAGAAATAAGACATGCTAATTTTTTTTACATTTTCATACTCTTAATATTTTTTACACATTCTTTGCCCCAGTGGTCTGGATAATAGTGGAGCATAAGTCCACTTTGGTTAAACAAACTTGAAGGAATCATGGCTCATCACAAAGGAATACCAAAGTGATGGCTATTAATCAAATACATTAATGCAATTTAAAAAAATGCTAAATCTCAGTTTCTTTCTTGGTCTTTGTTTCTACCACAATGAAAACCAGGGAAAAAGAAAAATGTTCCTAATTCCTGCAACAAAGCCCGTATCTGTTACCCCATAGCCATGGCTTTGACCATTTCTCTAAATTCAGAACATCTCTCCCTGCCTGTTTTCCCTTACCACTAGCAAGAATTTGCTGATAATCCACATATTTTTCTGCAGACTGGGCTTCTGATTCAACAAAATCTAGACAGCTGTACAAACTGGTTTGCGCTAATCCCCACCATTTGCTTGAAAGATTTCTGTGAACACCAGCGAACATACAAGATGTCAGATTGGCGATAATCCTCATTACTTAGTATTTACGTTTTTGAGGAGGGAAGGGTCATAATTAGGCTTTTGTCAATGAGAGTGCCTTTGATTGCACTGGAAGTAAGGGCTTTCCTCTGGCTTTGAAGGACAAAACCCAACACAGTAAAACTTAGATCCCCACATAGGAAAATATTCCTCATTGTTGACCACCTTCGTAAGAGTGATGAGCAAATATTGCTGAAATTAGCCAAAATATTCCCTTTTTAATTTTTTTTTTTTTTTTTTTTTTTTTTTTGGTTAAGAAGGTCCTTTTTTTCTTCTCAAGTCAACTGGTTTAGGTGTCTCAGCAAGGATTTATGCTATTAACTTCAGGCACTCAAGTCTGGAAATTGTTCCACTGTGTTCAGAGCCCAATGGTCAAATCTTCCTCTGTGCCACTCTGAGAAAGTCAGATGTAGCAAATCAGATGTGTTTAAATACACATAATACAGCAGAATTTGATCTTTGCAGGGTAGAAGCCACATTTTAATTAGGTTTGCTGAAAGAAGTAATACTTTCTTCTAAAAGATGAAAAAAATCAGCTAACTGCTCATCAAAATGTTCGCATCAATTCATTTTTGAGCTTCACTCTCCCAAACAAGCTTAGGACAGTGTTGCCTTGCTGAGGATTCCAATGCCAAACCCCCATTTTTATTACCTGGCTACATGTTTCAGCCACTGTTCGTGCTTCTTGTCTTTCAGAAATCCTTCAAGGTGTACCTAGCATGGCCAAGCTCACCCTTTCTCTAGAAAACACAAACAGGGAGGCACTTAATATAAATGCTAAACACAGAATACATAACATGGGCACTATTTGCCACCTGTAGCTACTCTCGTTCCAGTGTTATGCATTAGCTCATGTACAATTCTTTCACCCTCTCTCCAGAAAGTCTTGACCTTCACAGTGTTTAGATGTGGATTTTTATTTTGCATGGATTAAAGCCAGTTTTGGCCTCCAGCTGCTTGCCGCTATGGGAGGCACGTCGTTATGTGAGAGGAATCGGAGCAACCGCATAACTGCAGACAGCATCATCCTGTTGGAGTTACAGCTCAGGTTGCCAAGCGCAGTTCTCTCACCGTTAAACAACTCCATGGAAAGACCGTGAACATGAAGAGCTATGGAAACCTTATACTGAGGTTAAGCAAACAAATCTGACACCAAACCTTCTGCAGATACATTCACAGTGACTCTGACATGAAACGCTCAGGATTCCCAAATTACAGTGTTTGTTGAGGAACGTATGATTAATGGCTTACCTTTACATGCCTTCCCCAGCTAAAAATTAATTCCATTAGGGTTTGTGCATTTGTCGAAGCAATTTAATGTCTATCTTGACATTGAGGGCCATATCCTGACCTGAGGGCAATGGCAACCCCTCTTGGGATGATGAGAGGAGAAGCTTGTTTCCTGAACAACTGCAAAGTTATTGCTGTTACACAGGTTGGAGGGAGGGATGCTTTATTCCCTGCTGTTTGAATGGGTTTAGAAGGGGAAAAAAAAAAGCAAGCATAATAGAAGGTCCTTCGTATCCTGCTCAAAACCTAAGCCAAAGCATCTCCAGCCAGGCAAGGCAATCCCAGCCTCTCCATACAGCAAGGAGGAGCAGCAGGATGCCCACAGGGGGGCACCTATGTTTCACAGTCATATAGGAGCTCCCAGGGAAATGCAGTTTGGGCTCGCACAGTGCGGCACTGTCTGGTGTAGCTACCCGCACACACTTGTCACCGCAGTCCTGTGTCACACATCTATGCAGGGCTTTCAAAGCTGCTAAGTACAGCTTTGAAAGCCCTGCACAGATGTGTGACACAGGACTGCAGTACTTACATTTCAGGTTCTGAGAGCCGTAAACAGCAGGAGATGCTGCAAGAAGCAAACTACAAAGAAAACCCGTTGCAAACTGCCGCAGTTGCCTACCAATAAAGTGTGCTTATAGGAACCCCAAGGCAAGCTTCAAAATAATTTAATTAAGAAATTGAGGTGTTTTGATGGTTGATATTCAAAGATTCAGAGGAGTTGTTTAGCTTATCAAGTACACACAGATTAGTATTTTCCATAATCTAAGACAAGAATTTTTTAAGGACAGAGAAGAGTCTTCAAATATTGGGTGAACTGTGACAGAAAAGGGCATAGCAGAAGCCTATAGAGGAAGAAAACGATTTCTTTGAAAAAAAACCACAAAACCCCACACAATCCACAATCCATTTTTTTGTTTTAAAGCTGAAATAAGAAAATTTAGATTTCATTAAACACTTAGTGTCCCATGCTAGAACCAGCCATCCCTGGTGGGAGGGGAGGGCAGTTAAGTCTATTGATCCATGCTAGAGATTCCGGGCACAGGGACCTTTGTAACATCACTGCTGGCTTTAGGTTCGCCATTTGTCAACCACCACTGCTGGTTTTAGGATTGTCATAAATCAGTTAGTTCCTGACATTTGGACCTTTCCAGCAATGCTCTGTAGATATGCTGGTTTAGCTGTTTAGCTGGATAACAAACTCTAACATCCAGAAAGTGGACCAAAGAGAAAGCAATCTGGGGAGAACACCAGTTACAGATTGTTGCTAGTAGTGTACAGGTGACTCTACAGACTAAAATTTTCCCTTCAGAAGGGCCTCTATTCAGGACATTACTCTCAAAATTACATTCACTACAACATTTTTGCTTACCACAGCTTCACACTGTACCTACTGTGAATCCTCATCTCGCTGCCTCATCCTTTGCACTTTACTTTGCAGAGCATCCACACACACCCACTTAGCAGCACCAACCATTTCATACACCGGCTGGCACAGCACAGACAGGGCTTTCAAGCATTTTACAGCCCCCATCCTGCAAATCCAAAAATGGTGCAAAATTTGGGGACCATGGACCTCCAGCTAACATGCACGTGTGTGCCTGTGAGTAATAAAATGCTCTTATGAACCTGAATTGGGTCCTTTGCACGGTGTCATCCTTCATTCAGCATGTCCCACACTGTGCCAGGGAAGCTGGTCAGAAGCTTTGCTGGATTATCAAAGCACCTGCAATAACAGTTAGTGGCTCCTGATACACATACTATCAAACAAATTTCTTTAAAGGTTCTGATGGATGGGAACTATTCATAGATCAGTGTCCAAAAATTAGACCCAAGACCCATTTTCTGACATGAGTTGAAGACCTTGCCTGTCGTCTTTTTATTTTAAACTAAGAACATCACTTCTAGCCTCCTCCAGCTGATGTATTCATTATTTTAAGCACTATAAAAACCAAATCAATTAACTCAGTAGATTAGAAAAACCTAAACCAATCCATTTTTAAAAGTGGCATCTTTGTTCTCCTTTACTTTGACAAAAGAAATGTAAGCTTACTTTAGTCAACTAGAGAGCAGCATGGAAAGACTTAGCCCCACTATACAGGTTCAGGAGTATAGGAATTAGTTAGATCAGTGACATTAACATAACTTTGGTGTTACACCATTTCCACAGCCCTTTCACCTCTGTCGAAGTGCAAGCACAAAAAGGTTTCTTGCTAGATGTTCTAATTCAGACTGATATTTATTTGACTTAGTATGGCAATGGGGAAAAAAATCCTAAACCTCGCGCTGTGCAGAGCTTTATACTAGAAGATATTTTCTTTGCTTTTCCACATGTCCTTGTCCCAGTAACAACCAACCTGCATTAAAATTTGCTGTATAGACCAAATGGGCCAACGACGACTCCATAGGTGGATGATCACTACACAAGTTGCTGTAAGGTTGGAGCCAACCCCTGACTGAATCAAAATGTATGCTACAGGCTCTCCTTGCCCAGTTCATGACTCAGCCAGTGACTGCTGGAAGTGACATGGCACTAAAGCAGATGCTGGAAGCTCATGTGATGGTTTATACCAGCTCACCTATGAGACTGCGGTGTCTGACCATGCTTACTTCTCATAGAAATGGGAATGTTATTCTCAGCTGGCTTTACCATCAATAGGATAACAAGTGAAACCAGGGAACAAATCTAGGAATCCATGGAGGCAAGTAGTAGAGTCCATGTGAAGTCTTTAAAGCCCTCTCAGTCTAATCACTGGTTATCACCAGGGCTCTCCTTCAAGATGCTTTCACAGTCCCAAAGTTTGCATAAAGCAAAGGCTCATTTCCACAAAGCCCATAAATTGAGACGAGAGTGATTAACAGCTCACCCTATTGACTCTCACAATGCACAATGATTTACCATCATTATTATGGTTTTTATTTTCTTCTAAAAATCAGTGTTTTCGTTCAGTCCAAGCTCAGTCAAAACTCACACTGACCCAACAAGGGCTACATAAGAGCTACAGGCTGCTGGACTGTAGCTGGGATTTAACTGTACTTTACTTACTCTACTACACACACTGTATTCCCCAAACCATGTGTTTTTCTGCCTTGTGATCAGGTTCTTTCATTCCACATTTTTCCAGATTGGAAAACTGATTGATTCAACATTTATAACATTTATTCAGCCCTTTTTTGAGGTATTTTCCATGGACTTTATCTAAGAAGCTCAGAACCCATGATATCTGTAAAGTTTGGATCTGATACCTTAAGTGATTAATAATACTTCAGACTAACCACATTTCAAAAGAGCTCGGAAGCACAACGCATTTTCAATGGGATCATGACAAGCTTTCACTAAGATTCAGATAAACCAATGTACTTAACATTAGATTTGTGAATAAACCCACTAAAATAAACATGATTACTCCAGCATTTATAACTAAATACTTGCTTAGGGATAAAATTCTGAAATTATTGCTCTAAATGGAAAATGGACACATGAATATGAAAATCTGCTCCTACATGTATTCCTGGATTTTTAAACTACAGATAGTTTAAAAAAAACCCAACCCAAAACCACAAAAAATTCCCCCATGACTTATTTCCAAATGATTTCCTGTGATTAGACAGCTTGAGACTTTAAAAGTCTCTCTCTTTAGCTTTATTGTTGCTTACATTACTACCTGTGGCAGAACAAAGTCACCTACACGTGAGCACTGCCCTGCAGACCTCTCTTATCAAAGGACACGAAGAAGACTAGCAGTGAAAGGCCACCAGGGTTCATCAGCCTTTGGAGATGTTCAAACTATAGTTTCTATTTCCCCTGCATGCCAGCAGCAGTCTCTAAAAGAGCAAACATAAAACTAAGGTCTTGTCTACATATCACAAGAAATAATAACTTGGTTGTTATTTAAAAGTCTGATAATTTATAGCATGTTCCATAGTTTAAACCTCAGGATAAAGATAGAAGATGGGAATTAATCCGGATGCAAGTCTGTCCCATATCCTACAGTTGAAAGTTAGAGACTGAAAAACTTCCCTTTTTTTTTTTTGCATCATTGCTTCTAAATAATTAGCAATTTGAAGATAGTCTGAAAAATCCTTCTTGCCTAGAAAGAGTGGTAAAGAACATAAAAGCATACTGGATGTATTCCACCTATGCAGATAACACTGACCATGGGAAACTAAGGTGAAAATGGAAGCGCATTGAAAGATATCTCCAAATAAACTAAGACCAATCACCACAGGCACATTTTAGCCAGAAAAATCATCTGCTGCTGACAGCAGACGTCAGTAACTGGCAGGAGAAATGGTGCTGAACATGGCTGGTCTTTGGTCATACAAAGCTGTGTGTGGCACCAGCTCAGCTGCAGCCATGCTGACACATGTTGTCTGCAAAAAGTCATTTTTCTAGTGTAGATGAGACCAAATGAACAGTGTCGGTCCCCTGTCCGCCTTTGTGGACAAAGTAAGTTTGAAAAATTACGGTTAGATGTTTTTGCATAGCAGTACTGGAAAATAAAGCAAGACAAATGAAATGGCTCTGCTCCTTTCCCATGTTTTACGGGAAGATGGTGGAAGAGCCTATGCCACCCTCCCAAGATGAACCTGGACCGAGCAGCCCCATCCTTCCCCAACCTGCTCCCCTCGTCCTGCACCGCGAAGGTAGTCACAGCCACAAATCAAAGCTGCCTCATGGCCTTTCCCTCTGGCATCTCACCCACCTGCCTGTTCAGAAGGCAGGGGGACTGTGAACAGAGATGAAAAATTGCAGATGAAAGTGGTCTTAGCTATTCGGCGTCATGGTGCACGTTATAACTGATTGTTCTCTACAGCTGTGGTCCGAAGGCTGGGAGTGTCCAAGACTATGGGATGAATCTATTGATTTAACAAAGAAAAATCCAACTATAGACTCCAGCAGCTGGCATGAGGGAGGACATCCTATCACATGGCACCGAGTGTCATGGAAAGGTATTTCTAAAGAGTTATGGTGGGAAATAGCTTGAGCCAATGGTACATGAAACGCCTCCGCCTGGCTGCTGACCCTCCACAACAGCCTGTCTCGGACTAAACTCTACTGCAAGTTGTTACCTAAATGTCACAAATATGGAGTAAAATCTTGGGGACAAATGAATTTCAGTATAAAGCTTGAAGAAAAGTTTTAGCACAGATCAGCCACACTCAGGACGCCTTCAAGGGAGCAAAGCTGAATGTGGCAACATGAAACCCTGCAGTTTTCCCCATTTCTTCCCTGGGCTATTGTAAATGAGAGCTACTTGCTCCATCTATGGGTAAAAATTAGTACAGTCATAAGCTTTTCTTACAGAGAGCATAGTCTAACCACAAGATGTTCCCCAAGAAAATAAATTATTAGAATGAATAAAATATGACAACCTTTCTGAACTGCATTTCACAGTCTTCTGAAAAAAGTACTATCTTGTCCTTTATTATTGGAGCACCAGAAGCCCTCCTTATGGATTATTTTGGAGCACCACAGTTAATAGTACTGAATTTCAGACACAGAAAAATTACTAAAAGAAGACAGAAAATTAAAACTTTATATTGAAAAACACTTCCTTCCTCAAATGTAGTGCAAATTCACTGTGATTCAAATCTGACCACCTGCTTCAAGGTATTTGAAAGCTGCGTGGTTTTTGATTCAAAGTTCTGTAAACAACCTTTATTTCTGAGCTAAATTTATCTTTTGATCCCATCCACCGCAACTCAAAGCTTTAGGTCAATGGAAACCTTTTAATTGATTTCCTTTGCTGTTAAAACTGGCAGCACCATCAGTGTGTCATGAGTATTGCTGTTACTTGAACTGATGTTTTGGGAAGGGGAACGAGGATTGGAAAATGCCCTGCTGTCTTTCAAATGAGGCATTCGCCCCCATGGAAAAAGCTACATTTTAATGACTTAAATTTCATACAACCATCTACTTTTAATAAAATATTCAGGGTACTTGATTTTAGCCTCTCTGCAGGGGTAGCTCTCTAATTTCCACTCAGTAAAATAAAGCTCTCCTCATTTGTTTGTATATGTATTGGCTCTGAAGGGAGAGCTCATGCAAGAAAAGTGTAATCTGAATTGTGTTTTCCCCCAGTGCTGGTCATCCTCCTGCATTTACTTTGGATCGCCTCAGTTTGCTTTACTGAGGGTAAATTTGTGCCACTCTTCTTCCCCTTAGCATTACACCTGCTCACATAAATTTGTACACAAGAGAAATGCACTTCCTTCACAGACAAGACTCAATAATGTCTTAGAGCATCAGGTCCTAAGCTGTTCCTTGGGAGAGCAGTTCATGCAGTTTTGAGCATACCTAAGACAAACTGGGAAGTGGTTCCACAAGGCCAATTTTGAAGTCACTTTTCACAGCACCTCAAACTTCAACTTGCACTTCTTCACTCATACTTTGTTCCTGCTGTCCCTGAAAAACATCTAGGAAATCAGTGTCAGCTCTGCAGAAGCCTCCTGCCAGCTACAGGTCACAAGTGCTACTCTAAAATCAGAAAACTCCAATTTACTCATTTTTTCATATCCAGTTGTCTACAAATAATTAAAATGTAATTGTTCAGTGTTCCACAGCTGCTCATGTGCCTACACTGATGAGTAAAACCCAGGTATCGAGCTCCACATGCCAAGTCTCCACTTGCAGAAGGCACCTGGCTTTGGGAGGTGTAAGGCGGGCAGCGCTGGGTGGGACTGCATCTACCAGGCTTCATAGTGTGGGGGAGCAGCCTTAGCAAGTCATCTGCACCACCTCAAAGCCAAGCTTAATTAATCCCAAATCCATATTCAGTTTTCAATTGTCAGTCTAACAGTGCTGTTACAAAAGAATTCTCAGACAAAAAAGAAATTAAAAAGCTGAGAACTAAATTTCCAAGCACTTGTACAGAAACCCAGCATGCAAAGAGCTGTCTTGGATTTTTCTGTGGTGAACTTCCCTAACTGAAGGGACTGCACCAATGGCCAAGCACACACCTCACCCAAAAAGGTCCCCGCAGAGCCTCTTCCAGAGGCAGCTAAGGTGGATTTGTTGCCTTTTCAAAGGTGGGAAGCTGGACGCGAAGTCCCAGCCAGCAGTTTACTGTTTTGAAGCTGTACTTACAAAATACCTAAAGTGGCTGGCTGCCAAGTACACGTTGTAGGAAGGTATTTTTCCTTTCAAGGCCAATCTTTTGTCAGATCAGAGCCGTGGGGTTATGACCAGATGCTGAACTGGGGTAACCAGAGGGAAAAGTCACAAAGATGAGCTTTTGGCTATTTCCAAAACAAGTGATAAAATGTTAAAGATGAGCAAAACATTTAAACTCCCAGCCTTAAGTGGAAAATGTTTTAAGCCTCACATCTGCAAATCAGTTTCTGTTTTAATATCATCCTACCCTAACCATTAATGCCCTTCCTAAACTGCATATATTCAGAAGGCAGAATAACTTAGCTGGGAAAAGAGCAACTATATGGGAAAGAAAGCGCTGCAAATACTACACATAGCCTTTAAAATGAAACCAAGCTAGGAAGAAGTGCTTCCAAGAAAAACAAGGAATATGCGGAGTAACAGGTTAGTCTGTGTTTTGAACAATGCGTGGGAGGAGGAAGTGGAGGAAAGACAGGGTATGTTATTTAAAACAAAGACTGCATATACTTCCCCCACATACTGCTCCATGATGCTAGGGAAAGGAGTGCAGCACAGGCTCATTTCAGATAAAGTGAGGGACAAAAAAAACCCCTAAGCCCCTGTGAATTTTTATCTGGTGTTTTTTTTAATTGCAGATTGCCTGGATAAAATACAGATTTGATATAAACCCAAAGAGAATACTCCAGTGCAGAGTTTCCCAGAAGTGCCGTGGCTGGGAGGGACCTCAGGAGGTCTCTGGTCCAACCCGTCCCTGCTCAAAGCAGGGCTTCAACTTTAAATTGTGGTGCTCAGAGCCTTGTCCAGTCGACTTATTAAAATCTGCATGGGCAGCAATTTCACAGCCCCTCTGGACTCCTGCTCCGATGCCATATCATCCCCATCAAGAACATTTTTCTTACACCTGCTTGGAGTTTCCCTCACGGCCTCCTGCCCTTTTGCTGGGCATGCCTGAGATCCCCAGCACTGCGTCCTCCATAACCCTGTTAGATAGCTGAAGACAGCAAAAAGGTCTTCTCCTCCTTCTTCTTCCCCCCACACCACGTCCCCCAATCCCTGACCAACGTAGTGGCCCCTTGCTGGACCAGTATGACCCTGTCTCTTTTGTACTCGGAAGCCCAGAACTGGACCCAGGACTGCAGATGTGTCTCACTGGTGCTGAGCAGCGGGGGAGGATGACTTCCCTTGACCTGCTAGTGATGGTCCTCCCAGTGCACCCCAGCACACAGCTAATTTTCATTTTAATACTATTAACCCAGCACCAGAAGGGCTGTAAAGGCAGGCAAGCATGGCAAGTCCATCTGATTTCAATGTACTCTCAGTTTCAGAACTGATAAAGCAACCTACGTCCCATTCACTTTTAACACAGGTATCCCAAGCTGCTTGGAAAAGTGGGATTTTAATCACATAGGCTGTGACAATTTTGAGCAGTGAAGCACCTATGCACCTTCAGAAACATGAAGCCACATACTTGCTCTTCTCAGAGCTCTTCAGCGCAGCATCTGTGCGAAGGTCTGAGATATCTGGTCTGAGGAGTGTCTGAGAAGTCTTGCCACTCAGGAAATGCTGTTCAAGCCACAGAGACTTTGTTTTGAATGGGACATAACCAGTTAACTTAGTGTTTTGTAGTACGTAGGGTTATTCTTTATTTGTAAAGTAGCAGAATGCAAAAATTTTCCTTGTGAAATATGACAGAAATGCTAATGCACACATTTCCCTGTGAATTTTTATCTGGTGATTAAATAAAATTCAATAAAACTTTATTAAATATAGAAAACCCTAAGAGTGATTAATTACTGCTCCCTGTTTAGCACATTCTGAATAAACTTTAATGTGGTAGTGAAGGGTATGTATCTGCATTAGTCTCTCTGTAAGAGAGCTAAATGATGTGAAAGCACCTGGAAAGAAATGCTCTGTTTTGCAAAAAGCTGCAGAATGGAAAGAGTTATCAATTTAAACACCAATTTTAATCATCACACCATTTCCAAGAGGTTGTCCCTCTTGCCTGAAAACCAAAAGACAATGAACACCCAAGTCCAGTGCAATTCCTGCAACCCTCTCAGGAGCAGCAGGGTCATGGGTATCTTCTGTTAGCTCAAAAATAGCATGGCCCCATTCCAAGCCTGTTTCTGTGACAGTGATGTGACCTTATCAAAAGGATTTTGCTGACTACTGGAAGATTCTTTTATTTAGTATTCTGTTGTACTTAGCTAGGACCTAAACAGTGCTATTTGCTTGGATAACTTCCTTAAGAAGTCACATGTATGCAGTGTATATTGCTGTTATTCACACAGCAGTGAGCCCTTCTCTCTGTACTCAATCAGCGGCATATTGCCTATGCAATATTTAAACCTACGGACCTAAATGGACTTCAGTTATTTTGAGGCTTGAAAAAGAGGAGAGCATAAAAAGCGTACTTGAACTTTGAAGCAGAGGAGAACAAACGTCCTTGAATAGAAATGATGCTTGGAGTCTACTTGGAGTCCTTCAGAAACACTGACTCTCCTCCTTTGAAACTCCTGAAGGTGTTTT
The DNA here is from genome assembly GCA_013401275.1 of Pandion haliaetus. Classification (NCBI taxonomy): domain Eukaryota; kingdom Metazoa; phylum Chordata; class Aves; order Accipitriformes; family Pandionidae; genus Pandion; species Pandion haliaetus. The sequence goes on along the minus strand of VYZV01037127.1, from coordinate 93,341 downwards.
AGAGAAAGGCAAGGACTGGAAAAGATGCCATTTCAATAAGCTGCAGCAGAACTTCTGATAAGCGTAAAGAAAAATCCTTTATGGGTTTGTATAGCTATGTTCTTGTGCACAAGTCACTATGAAATTACTCATTATGATTAAAACCAACATTTTGAAGAGAAACTCTGATGAAGAAAAAACAAGGTCCCTCTATCCTATTTAATAATAGCCACTGAAAGCTATCACTACATTGCAGGAAACATATAGCCAAATGTAGGTATACGCATCACTAATTCTGTACCTACGTTGTCACAGAAGATTTGACAATTTATCATTGAGTTATTTCTTCTGTTCACAGAACAAAAACTCTCTGTGGTCTGACAATCCAGCACCCCCAGGGGCAAGATATTATTCCTCTCTTTCCCCTGTAATTCTGTCCCCTTCCTATAGCCATTAACCCCTTGGGTAGACCAGGTTTAGTTTATAGACCAGCACTGGGAACCTTTATTCAGCAAGAAAGTTTTAAAAGCAAAGCCTTTTCTCAATCCTGCTCATTTCTGAGTCTTAATGGTGTGTTAGCCCACGGGCTGCTGAAGAGGCAAAATTTGTGCCCAATACAAAGCAGGCAACTGCTCTGAACCGTGGAGGTCTATGACGCCTTTCATATTCTGTCAGAGGGGCTCAAACACTCCCTTGATAGTCATTTGATTCGAAACATGTACCATTTACTTCTATCGAGTAGAAGTCCCTTTCCCCTCCTACAATAGGGCAAAGAAATATCAATTTAAAAACCAGCTGAAATTCACTACAGAGCGAGTCTCCCTTAGCTCCCAAGATGACGTCCTTTTTGTGCCCATCTCCACCACAAACCCCATGAACATCTTCAGCTGTTCTCGAGGCCTGGCGCTGACGTCCAACCAGCCTCAGTGAAACCACCCAGAAAACTCCCACTAACATGGATAGAGGATTTCTAGGCAAAGCTTTGAAGTGTGATTTCTCTCCTCAGCCTTGCGTAGGTATCCATGGCCCTACAGAGGTCATAACCTAATGGCCAGCATGTCAGAAACCCAAAACACATGGTCAGTGAAAGCGATAACGAACAATTAGCACATGCCTCATCTGCACTTACTTCACTACCGCAGGTAAAGAATGGGCCAAGCCCAGAGGTACCGTGTATCTTCCTGAAATAACATGAGCAATTTCTTACTTTTTCTTGATCTGGAGAAAAACTTGATGCCCCCAGGAGAGGTAGACGGGTTAGAATTGGGGGAGGACTCTTTGGAGGAGGACCTGAAGATCCCACTGAAGCTCATTCGGCGTGGGGAGCGTGGGGGAGACTCCTGGTAGGGGAAGGGGAACACTGTTTTGGGTGAGCCGGGGCTATGTTTGGATCTCACAGGGGCAGAAACGGGGCTGGAAGGTCGGTTCTGCAGCCCTTTTGAGAAAAGGCCTTTTGAAGGACTTCCGGCAGAGTAGCTTTCTTCCGCCTGAGGAGGAGAGAAAAAGGAAGAAAAAAGAAACAAATCACCATTAATTCAGTTCAGCTCACGCTATCAGGATCTCTGAACTTGTTTCAATACAGTCAACTCTTGTTTATTCGGACAGTGAATTAGCCAGACCTCACCCTCCACAGCACCTGCCTCCACTGACACGCAGATGCATGGGTGCCACCTCTGGGCTCCACGCTGCCCCTTGCTCTTAAAGATGCCCTGAATTTCACCAAAAATTTCAACATGTGTGCATACATTTTATTATCACACATATAATGCAGGATTTTCTTTACTTTTATTTGCCACGCATCCCTCTTCCTTCCCTGGACAACTGAAAGATGACTGGCAATGAATCTATTTAAGGCAATGAATGATCACCATTAAGGAAACACAGTGCCCCAAAGTCTTCCTCTCAAATTTAAGCACCCATCTACAGTACTTAAATCTCCATTGCATGATGTGACACAGCACAGTACACAAGCTCCCAAGCTCCTGACAGGTCTCTGCGATGCCAGCCACAGCCACAACTGTGGGATTGCAACTCTGGTCCCCAAAACAGAGGAACCATTTTAGAATGATGACGTTCCTGATAATTACACTGTCCCCAAGCTTGGGTACAACCTTTATAACAGCTGTATCTCTTTTGGGACCTGTGCTGGCTTTCTGGCTAGCCTGAATATCTGTGCACAACACAGCTCTGCACTGTGTGGGCTCGCCCAGCGAGAGGGGATAAAAATCTAGAAAAACAAACAAAGAAAAAGAGCAAAGATGAAATTATCCCCACATACAATTAACAGAAGCTGACCAAAAACCTCTGTGGCATTTACCTGTGCCAGGGCTATATGTAGGGTTTATTTCCTTCTGGATGCACAAAGCACTTCTGTGGGTATGAGGCTGCTTTTTTAGCTGGGGGCATTTCTCATGAATGAAGGGCTCTGTTCCTGGCAAAAGGCAACGGTGGGTTTCATGTCTCCAGGGAACGTGTAAGCAAAGGCCATGGCGTATGTGCCCATGGCTACAGTGTGCAGCTGAGTTTCAAGCCCTTTGCACGCCTGCTCCTCTCTTCCCAATTACAAAACACAAACTAGGAGGTATGGAGCAGACAGCAACTTCTACCTGTGAAGATGCCATGCGATGTGTCTAGTCTAGTCAGTCTAGTTAGGTATGGGTGTTGTTACCGTGGGAGTCATTGTAGGGAAAAATAGCATCTTTTATTAGGGTGACTTAGATGAAAGAAGAGATGAATGAAAGCCTCATAGGCACATATGTCTTCCTTTCAGTCAGGCTTGTGTATATTAATCCAGCTAAAAATGGTCAGCTGAGTTTAAAACACACATTCCCTTTCAAATTAATTCCCTTTTCAAAATAACATTTAGCCACAGCTCCAGAACACTTGTAGAAATATGTATGAGCAGCACGATGCCCAAATACCTGCTCCCTCCACAACACAGGATCCAACTTCTCATAATCCTTTCTGTCTCCTGCATATGCACTTTGGAGCAGCTCCTCTTTCCACTTGTGATGGGACAAAGCTGGAATGGGTCCTGCTCCATGGGAGTTGCAGAAGGACCTGCAGAGAGCACGGTCTCCTGTTTGGGAAGGTTTCTAACCTAAAAGGCAAGTGGCATTTGGTCTAGGAGAGGGATGCTAACAGTGTGGGTCACTAGGAGGGGCACAGAGATGTGCTGGTATAGCACAGCCCTGGACAGCCAATGAATTCTGCACTGTGCTCCTCTGCACAGCACAGAGATGTCTGGCAGGATGCACAAACGCTTTTTGTACCTGCACACTTATTTTTGACAGCATGGGCAAAAATATCTCAAAAATACACTTGTCCTTTTGCAGAAGAATTAGAGGAGCATTTGCCCTCAAGGAGAAATTTTTGCAAAGGATAAATCAAGTCTAACTGAAGCACTGGGTACCAAACACTCTGACAGTACCCATCAGAGAAGAAAAAAATAGTGTTTCAAGCTTAATGCCGTGGCCTGAGCCTCTGGTTTGCCTCCCGGCTCTGTCATGGATTCTGTATGCAATCTTGAAAACTCATTTCATATTACACATCTATTCCGCCATGAGGACCATATCTCCTTTATTCCCACTCTAAGTCCTCTGGCACACAGTCCTTCTCCCAGTGAGTATTTTTCAAGAATAATAGAGCACAATACCTCGACTGAGACCTGGAATAATAACCACGCTATAAGTAAATTAATAAACAAATAGCACTTTTGTCATGGGTAAATAGTCCCAAAGTAGTAGCTTTTTCATAAAAGCTCATTAACTTTACTAAAATATCATCTGTAAATCATCTGAGACTACTTACATGTCATTCTCTTCACAACTACACAGTCCAGGAAACAACCAAGTAGTGCAACAGCACCTCCTTTTGCATCGTGATTTAGAGGTCTGTTGCCAAATCTACTGCCTGCAACTGGGGAGTAAGAATATTTTCAAGTTAATTTTAATCATAATACAAATCTGCCACTAGGACTATAACTTAGGACTGTTTCCAGGATGGTAATTTCATTGTTGTTTTTCCTAAAGTGACAAGCCATAACATTTGTAAAGTTAAGAGAAGGACGTCGTTCTGGTGCCACCCTTAACGTTTCATGCCATCTTTTTTGCATGGTTGGTTGGTTATAACGAAGCACTTCTAAGAGACACTTTTAAAAGACTATGGTATCCTCACATGCTAAAGCAATTCTAGAAATGTAGAATGTCAAGCAACAATTTGTCAAATAACATCAGTATTCCCTTCTACACACAACTCGGACATGAAAGCAAATTGTTCTCAAATTCCGAGCAGAAGCAGCGGGATGTTTTTATTTATCGCAGTCACAACCAGTTGCTTTCTCTCCATCACACCAGGTAGATGAATCAGCTAATTGTTGGAGCACCAGGGGCACACTGCTAAATACACATGTGCATGCTACTAAATTAAAGGAAATTACTACATCGAATTCTTCCCCAGCCACTCCACATGTTAATTATACACAGGTTAAACCCACCATCAAAGCAGATAAATACCTGTGATTTTGCTTTGGGAATTACAACAGGATTGCTTTCTTAGAATATTATTTGAGGCTAATGGATTGTGTTTTAAACGATGATTAGGCGCTTCTGTGAATAAAATCATCAGCAACAACAGTTATCACAGCATATATAAAAGTCACAAAGCAATGTTAATTTTCATGCTTCAGCTGGGAACGTGGAAGAATCTCTGCTGTAGAATAAGTCCCACCATCCTATGCAGACTTGATGTGATGACTCCGGCAGCGGTGGTGGAGGCAGGTCACACAGCTAGATGGATCATCCACCTGTTCTTCATGCTTTTTGGACTCATTTCCTGAAGCTACAACAGGCAGGTGCACACAAAACTCCCACATGTGCTTTGGAAAGATAACTATTCCTCCAGGTGAGCTGTAGCAGCAAAATAAAGTATTGCACCCTGGTTTCTCACATTAATAACTCTTGTACATCAGTTTGTGTTGGTCCAGGAAAAGCAGTGAGAATGGGTAGAAATAGGAAACACGCCTAATAAATGCACATGGTGATATGGCTTATTTGACCCTGACCACATAATTGACCTTTGGAGATAAGGAATCCAAACTCACAATGGAAGTACAATACAAATCGATGCACAAATATGGTCTAATCAAACAAATTGAAAAATTCCTCTAAGTGTGAAGACTGTTCACCTAACTAAAAAAAAAAAAAAAAAAAAAACACCAACCAACAACAAAACATTCCCTGTGTTGGCTTTGTGCAGAGCATATATGGGATCTTTGAGCTCTATGCCTAAGCTTAGACTCCTTAAACCTTAAAACTGGTTATGTTGGAGAGAAATGTCAGCTCCTGACTGTATGTCTGCAGAGAACAGTGCAGCTGGAATAGAGCTAAATTAGCAGCTCGGTAATAGTGCCAGTGCAACCCTACCCTCAGCCTTCAGCAATGTGCTCCCCAGCGAGGTTAAGCAACTGATCAGAGCCCCATGCTGCATCAGATATGCTGTTTCTAGTGACTGGCTTCACTTGTTCAAGGCTAAACTGGTTACCTTACATAGCACTAAGTAAATATATCCTAAAATGCTTTAAGACACTATCAGTTTTCATGCTTTGGAGTACAAAAGGATCCTCAGCTGGGGACCTGGGAGAGGCCTTGCTCTGTTGCATACACCAAATGATCTCAGGCAGGTTTCTAAAATACATCCAGAACTGGCCACTGTTGAAAATAAAGCAACAAAACGAGACATGGCTTACAGTGCTTGGCATCTAGCAGACTTAATGTTCAATTTTTTGAAGGAAAAGTAAAGTGACAGCGTGGCACTTACCCCAAGCTGGGCAGCTCTGAAGATTTCAATGCAAGAAATAGCATTCTGAAAACTACCCCTGTCATTTCACCTGGATGAGGGAATCTTTCTGTCTTCCTAACCTCTTCTTCCTTTCTCCTAGCTATGCACATGAATGGCTCAGAGCCATCCTGTGATGGACCAGCAGACCCACATCTTCATTTTCAACAGACAAACTCCTAGATAACAAATTCCCAACATAAACTACTACCAGTCCCAGACTACCCCATACCAGTTCATAAAACAGCTGGAAAGAGTCTCAAACCATCAAGCAGTTGTCCATAAAGCTTCCTGCTCACTCACCATCTGATGGGGATTTAGTCTGTGCTGTAAACACTCCCCAGGTGCCACCTGGCCTCAGAGAGCACAAGCCAGGGACAGTCCCAGGTTGCACGTGGCCACCCTGCTCTAGTGGGTGCAAGAGTTCGGCTCTGCAACAGGACTGTGTCCAAGCCCTTCATCTCTGGGCCAAGAGAACGCTCCCTGACCTCTTTTATTTATTGCTCCTGTTGACATACCCCAAGTGAACAACCTTGTATCTTGTGCTGTTAAGAATTATCCATCCTGAAGGTCACCCAGGTCTTCCTGTATAAGGTCCTTCCCTATGATGAAAAAAACCACCTCTCTTTGCATCATCAACAGATTTGGTTAGCATGCTTCTATTTTTTGTCTCAGCCTTACTAGCAAAGACTGAAGACTGAGCTTGGAGAAACCCCACCAGTTCTATCCCTCCACCCAACAGCTACTCTTTCAATACCAGCCTGCCATTTTTCCCTTCATCTATTTCCTTACCTGACTCGCAATTCTTCATCTTATTTTACAAGGAAGATTAAAGTGCACTACATTTAATCACTACCATATGGTAATCCCCAATGCAATATGCTAAGAGACCAAACTATTCATACTTCACCACAAACTAGTCTCTTGTTGTCCACACACCACCTCAGTTCTGCCTCTTCTCACTCACAGGCAGAAATTTTCCCAATATTGTTGTTATCTTTCCCATGCTTTGTATTGCAAATCTGATCCCTCTCTTCTACCAAATAAAGTCCTCTCTAAGAAGCCATTTCTGCTCCCAACCTAGAATTTAAGGACCACTTAACTGCAGGGAAGAGAAGCATCCTGCCAAAGCGATGTGCCCAGAAAAATGAACTAGCTCTGCTGAGAAGACTCTGACCACGCACAGACAGAGGCTGTGTTGGAGCCAGGGAAACCCAGGCATCACCCATGTCCCTGCCACAGCACCTCTTCACACCCATCTCCTCTGCTCCCCTGCCAGGGTGCTCCAGCAACAGGTCCTTTCTTGGGCACACAGCCTTCCCCAGAGGATGCCGCCCTCCCTGAAAAATGTCTGGCTCTGTTTCAGTTTCTGGTGAATTTAGATTCATTTTTCAGAACTGTCAGAAGAAATAATCTTTCTGGAATACAAATGGGCTCAAGCTAAACAGCCATTCAAAATGCTTCTGAATTTAAGCAAAAGTTATTAAACACTCCTGAGCTCTGGTCCTTTTTTCTCCAACACTGAATAGTTAGGACATTTATGGAGCATTTGAGTTCTGACTGCTTTTACAACAGTGAGTTATTTGACCTTTATTTTGCCTCTTCACTTAAAATTTTTTGAAAGGCAAGTAACAGAAGAGGAATCACCCCCCACCATTCTTGACAGGGACAGTAAACACAATTAGAGACGATACACCAGATAGATGTCTGTACTTGTTTCCTGCCCTTCCACTGAATCTCAATAAAAAAGCCCTTTGATAAAGTTAATTGGATGATTCTTTCATGCTGCTGGAATAAAAGAGCTCACAGAAACACAAGAGCTGACTTCATTAGACTGAAAGGTAATGAAGGACTTACTCTCCCAGGCACCATGTGGTCACATTCATCACCACTAGTTCTCTTGGTTCTGCATGAGCAGTAACAATTGAGATGACAACGTATTTTACAGGATCAGAGATGTCACTTCCCAAAACTAAAGTACAATGACACTTTCCCAAATTAAAATACAATGGGATGCGGCTGGCTGCTCTGGCAGGCTCTGAGAGCCCTGCATTGCTGTATGGAGGGTCAGGATAAGGTTTCCAGCAGCAAGCAGGGCTGCTTAAAGGCAGAAGCAGGTTTGAGGAAAGGTGAAAGCAGGGCTGGCTCCCTGTCCACTTCCTAAACTTTAACTGCATTTACTTTAAAGCAGTGGATGGGAAGGAGCGATGCACATGACAGTGCAGTGGTTGTCCTATGTGCCTTTGCCCTGAGGCTCACTGCATCGACTGCAGGTGCCCCATACCAAGGCTGTGGCACCATCCAGGACACGCTCCCCATCCTCACTGCTCATAAAGAAATGGATAATTAAAAGACTGGGAGAAAATAAATGAAAAGGAGTGAAGAGGGGGCTAAAAATGGCATAGTTTTTGCTTCTCCTCCCTGCTCCAGGGGTTGCTTGTGCAGTTCCCATGAGTCACAAAACAAAAACAATGCTGGGACCAGAAGCAGGACAAAGTGCTTCTTGGAGTCCTTCAATACTGGAGTCATTCCTCGGATGTTTTCTGATCCTAGTTCATCAACACTTTCCTGCATTACTGATAACAGAACTGTGAGTCAGTGCCAAATGCAGTTCTAACAAACCCTCTACTTTTCACCCTATTCCTTTGTTCGTACTTCCAAAACCCAAACTAATCCTTTAACCACCATATCACATCCAGAATCCATGTACACCTGATTACCTACAGCTATTCTCAAAATCTAATCAAGGTGACAGACTTCCCAAAAATAAAGTCTGAATTATTTTTCCTAGGTGTAACTGATCTCAATGTGGCCAAACTGAAATGGGCTGTTTGTCTGCAAAATATGTTTTAAGTGATTCAGGTCATTCTACATTGGATAGTTTCCTGCTCAGATTTTACCACTCTCTTCCCCCTCATTTTTATATGAACTACAAATTGCATCAGTAATGAGCCTGTATGTCTTTCAAGTCACTGATAAAGTATGATATAGTGTAGCAACAGAATGTTTTGTCTGCCTAGAAACAAAATTTTCCACTGATGAGTCTCAATTTGTTTTATCAGCCGTGTTTTTATTCATCCAATAGGCTCCATGTTTATTCAGTATCATTCCAGTTTCTTAAATCAAAATGTCTTGTGCTACTTTTTTATATACATGACACTGATACTATGACATTTTCCAACAAATTTATAATTCATTTGAACCCCCACATTTGCTCAGTAAGAACTGTTTACCATTCATTCAAATCCAAATGAGTCTATTATAATAGCATCATCAACTATTCAACGTTAGATATTTCATTGTTTTGTCCAGGACTAATGTTAGACTGACAAACCTATAAATTATCCTAACTGCAAACATTGTAAATATTAACACAGTAATTGCTTTTTTTCAGCCTTTCGGAACTTCAGCTCTGCTCCAAGATTTATTCAGAATCAGCACTAGTCAGAGAAAGCTCTGCCAATTCATTCAATGGTGTTTTATCAGAGTTGTGTGGATTTAATTTTAAAATGTCTACCTTTAGCATCTTCTGCTTTAAATACACTTAGGTCTTTAATAGGACAGAGTCACCATTGTCATCTAAGATAAACAGTTCACCAGCTTTTTCCCCAAGTAGAGAAAAGAATTTTTAATGCGTGCCTCTATTCCAAGCTTTCTTCTGTATTTTTATGACAATTCTATTATTTCCATAAAGGAATGGATCAATATCATTCTTCAAACTTCTTTTCTTCCTCCTCCATCTATAATTTGCTAGCTGCCTCCCCATGGACAATTTTCTCCTTGTGTCATTTTCTTCTCTCTAATCATTCACAATCCTGGGCTTTCAGCCAAAAGCAACGGCTATTGGTTTCCTATAATTTCCACACCTTATCCTTTAACCTACATTTTAGATGAAAGATCTATAAAAATTCAAGGTGTTAAGACCTCTAAAATTGATAGAGCCATTTGGGTGCTGAGGGGCACTCATCCCTGACTGCTGCCCAGCCACACCATACCAGAATTATTTTCTGAATGATGCTCCACATCACTCATCATTTTCCAGGCCTCTAAACTGCCCCTCTTCCACTATCTTTTCCCAGATCCAGGAAATCAGTAAATCTAATTGCTTCTCAGCTCCTGGTTGTCTACTATACTGCTGTATTTAATGATCCTCTAAGGTCTCTCTGCAAGGATTCAAGCCATTTCTGGAGAGTCCTAGCTTTGAGCATGGGGCAATAAGCAATACCAGTTGTTTTAGACAAAGCTACTAGCACAAGTATTAAGGCATTTTTTCAGGCAAAAAGAAGGGCCAGAATACCTGCCACAGGCACAAGAGCTACCTTTCTCCATCACATCATGCCAAAAATTTCTACGCAACAGTCTTTAGAATATTACATTCTCCATCTTCAGCAGAGGAAGGTGAAAAGTATCCCTATCCCCTTCCTGCCATCAGTCATAAAGGAAATAATACATCATTTATAATAATAGCCATGTTAATGAGAAGTAATTAAGGCTAAACTTCAGGAAATGTGTGTCACATTCCCACCACTGCCAAAAAATTCCTATGTGAACCTGAACAAATAATTCTGCGCTTGAGTTTCCTAGCTGTGTAATGAGGATTGTCGTCACAGGATAATGATTGAGAGACACTTGCATGGTAAAGTGCTGAAGATCTCTGTGAAATACGTTCATTCAGTTTCTAAAAGCCTTTCACAAAGAACAGGAGAATTAAATTAATGGCAGATTGGACAGACAGGTTATGAACTACTCTTCTCTACCTTAATCTATAGCCCAGGCGACAGAAGAGTTAAGTGCAGGAAGAGAGACTTCCCTGATGAATTGCCTGTCTCCAACATGATGGGTGAATGGGAAAGCCACACTACTGATAAAATACTGGCTTTTAATATACAAAAGTTCTACACCATACTGCGATTTCAAACTTGAACAAAGAAAAACCATGTCACTTGAAAGTGAAGAGTGACCTGGGGACTTCTTTATGTAGCACCAGTAGTGACTGGCAAACTTTTAGAATTAAATAAATACTGCAGTCTGATGCTACTCATTATTCACTAGCAGCAAAGATCCCATCTTTCATGTTGAGGAAAACGATATATAGGATGAGATGTGTGGCAATGGATTTTATTAGATGATCTGTTTCTTATCAGAAGTTGGGCACTGCCAGCTCGTTTCTTACCACTTTGTTGCATATGTTGAAGAGAGGTCCAAGTATAATGTTAGAAAAAACTCTGGGTCTTATACACTCAATCAAAAAGGTCAGTTAAAAATGCAATTTCAGATGTTAAGCCCCAGTTGCATGGTTATTCCAAAGTTAACTGCACTTCCATACACAGAACTTGACCCAAGTCTGGGGAAAAAAACCCAGCATTTACTAAAGCTGTAAAAAGGGGCAACTACTGAAATGTTCTTCCAGTTCTCCCAAGACAAGCACTCATCAAAAGAGAGTCCCAAGAGCAGTAAAATCAAAAACAGGGGATTCATAAATGGTAAAGTGGAAGTCATTAAACAATATCATGTAATACTACACATGAGCAAGATTAGCTTTGGTATATTTCTTTCTTCATGGCTGAGATTCATGCAGCTTTCTCACCTTTCCTTGGGAAAAGGAGGTGATAAATGGAAAAAATCAAGTTTTAGCTAGAAACCCCTGCCTTCTTCCAGAATGACAACCCTTTCCAAAAACATCAAGTTGTTCACTTTATTCAAACCCTACAAACAAGCATCTTTTGGTAACACTGTATATTTTACCTTCCCTGGTATCTATAAGAGTTCCTCTGCATCAGTGACTCCTACATCAGTTTTAAGAGGTCCAACGCAGAAAAGAACAAGGCCAATGTTATAAATATATTCAATTGCTTATAGATTGCAGAAATTTTTTAAACTACTTTCCTCTGCTGCAAGGTGCAAAGGGATAGAAACTCATGCTGTCAGGAAAGCTAAGTTATTGCTCTAGATGCAGATTAGCTTCACTAAGGAGATATTTATTGCTTCACCTGCCTTGAACTATAACTACAGACTCTTTGACAAATGGCTTGTAGCGGGTTTAATCTTCACAGAGGTCCATAGCCTTGTAAATGCTGTGACAAGTCAAACTGGTCTGCTGTGTAGCTATAGATCAGGTTTTGGGGTTATCTACTGTTCAGAGGAGTACCTCTCTTCACTGAGCCTGTAACTTGGCTAGTAGGAGGCTTACATTCAGCAGACCAGCTTGTACTTCAACACTTTGTGAAAATGATGAGGCCAGGACCTGAAGATGACAGATCCCACCCACAGTTTTTATTACTTTGAAGATTGTGTAGGCGCTGTATAACTATCCCTAATGTCATCCATTGAATATGCTCGCCTGATCATTTTAAAGCAAGCAAACTCTGTGAATGTTTTGGTTTAATTTAAGAGCAGGCCATCAAAGAAACAAATCATAGCAATGCCTCCAGAAGCATAACCTTGAGTTAATCCCACATCAAGGAGGAACCTTTCCACCTTGTTTACAGGAAGACCCTACCATTATGGCTTCAGCAAATGAAGGTAGCTCATTTTGCCAATGCCAAGCACAGATAGAACAAGGACACTGAACACTTAAAACCTCCGTAGCCAGAGAGAAACCACCAGAGGCAATCCCAGGAAAACATAGCGACAGCCACAGACACCTGTTTGGGCACTGTATTTCTGTAGCTAACTTTTTTTTGTTAGCTAATGATATTCTTGAGAATACAGTTATGCAATATCACTTCACTGAATTACCACAGTGTTACACACAACATCTGCAGTATTTAAAGACAGTATCACCAGAGGTTAGCATTGTTTACAGGTTATACTGCATAAGCACCGTCACGGCAGGGTCTGCAAAAGTCACTGTATTTGCCTTAGTGCATCACCCTCAACAGGTTAATGGAATGGCAGGAAAGATTAAAACCCCAGGCTTTTTTAAGCCTAATAAATTGTGTTTACCACCAAGGCACTCAACCACTACAGCGAAGGTGAAGCTTTGGAAATATCCTACCTTGCGAGAAGCATTTTTGTCTGTGCTCTCCACATCACCGTCCAAGAATGGCATGGCAAATGAGCTGAGATCCTGCCAGGACAGAGAAGAAAAATTGAAGTCCTATATTAATGTCTTCTTCCTTCCATCAGACCATCCCATGATTGTAGCCCGTGGTTTTATTTCCAAAGTGCCCACTGCTTTACCCATAGCGATTACTGGTAAGCAATAACATGGGCTTTAATCGTTCTTCTTGGCTGTGAAACCAATGGCAGATATAAGTAACAAATGAATAGGGAGCCCTAGCAGTGCTTGCGCTACACCACCATGAAAAAGCACCTGCATAGCCAAAGTCAAAAGTCCTGTGCTAAAACTTTCAAGGGGAGGTACCCAAATCCCACAGAAAAAATCATGGGAAATTACAGTTTAAATACAGCCACTTTCTCAGCAAATGGCCTATCTTGCCTTTAGTGGGGTGTATAACCTTAGTTTAAAGAATTTATGGCAATAAACAAAACCTGAATGAGAATATGTCAATCTTCTGAAAAATATGTAACATATATAACAGAGGGAGAAAACAAAGACATAGTGCTTGGGGAGGAAATAACCAATTCACTTGCACAAATGAGAGACAAGCACCCAATTCTGGGTGACTAAAGACAATAAAGCCGTAAGAAAAGCACACATGCTCATCTTTAACTAACAAAAACAAACTGCAATTATATTCTACCTCCTGCTGTCTGTTCTGTTTATGATACTTTGTGTTCCAGCCATGGGGTTTTTAGAGCTCCTTTCTACATGCATACGGAAATTACATTAGTGTCAAGTTTAGCATGTTTGATTAGAAAAGTAGATAATGAGTAATTCTATGACCAAAAGCATGGGGTTGCCTAATGCTGTGTGCTGAAGAACTAAGTCTTGGATCGCAAATCTTGATCTAAATGTCAGAAATACCTCCCCAACACAGAATCTCCCAGATGCAAGGCATCACCCTTTCCAAGTAATGATTCAGTGCTTCTCTATCACCACATCTGCATCCCATTTAAAATAGTTCAAAACATAAATAAATAGCAATTTCAAATAAACCTAATTTGAGATTAAATAGAGTTTAATTAAAAATTAGCACCGGCTGGGAAGTCTGCAAGGCTTGCTTGCGTACAGAATTCAGAGCAGCCACAGGTCTAATCACATCACATTGTGTAATCATACCAAATCCAAAATATGCTAAAAAATGTGTAACTCAGGCATAATCCTTACAAGTGTTTTAAAATATTCTGGTTACATAACAAACAACAAAAATAAGGAACNTTTTGAAAAAAAAAAAAAAAAAAAAAAAAAAAAGCTGCAGCAGCCAGGCTTGGCCAAGCTAGCCCCAAATCATTAGGCCACAAACCAAAATATTCATGACAAATTAGTATGCTCCGGGCTCTATCTGTGCAAACTCAATGGGAACTATCTACAAAGGCCAAAACTACAAAGCACCAACCCAACTATGTAACTTTACCCTCATCGCCATGCTTTGGCATCTGTGTTTCACATCACCTTTGTTTGCAAATGAAAACATAAGCAAACACCTCAAAACCAAAAGAAGAGGCAATTTGTTTGGTTTAGATTTTCACTGTTATCAAGATTTGACAGAGGCTGGACCAGGCACCACAGGACCTTAAAGAAAAGCTTCTTTATTAATTTACTTATTCTTATAATTAGTTAAGACAAAATGACTTACATACTCCATATAAAAATTATTCAGCCATAAATGGCATTTATAAACACTGTCAATAAATGGATTATTATTCCTACTTCATATGCTACTGCAAGACTGAAGTGAAGGATCTCTGAAGAAGTTTAAGAGCCTAATGGAAAGTTACACAAAAACATAGCCCCTCGTGTTTACTTTAATTTAGCCAAAGGATTTACCAACATTTTCCTCTACCCATCTTCGGTAGTGCAGAAGCTGGAATCCGATGTGAGCTAAGCCATTTTCCATGGAATAAATCAAGGAAATAACCTCTTTTGAACGCCACATATTAGTGGCCCTATATTGCTACTTGTTGTAATCCACAGAGGGAAAACCTGCTGTTTGGGAAGGCTGGAGACTGGATGGAAGAAACTGGCTTTAAGGGGACATACATCTAGTAAACAGAGTTGAAAAAGCTGTTCAGGAAACCTGAAACAGCTGGGAAAGAAATCATAGCTTCTTTTTTTGAGCAGAAACCTTCAAAAACAGGAGCGGATAGGTAGGTACAACTATTTTCCTAGGACCTAAATTTCAGTTCCCAGTTACAATTCCAAGCTTAAAAATACGTATATATTAAATTCTAAAGTCTAAAAATATCATGAAACCCAGCTCATGACTCTGTCCTAATTTGTAACTCTTCGATATGATGGAGATATGCTTATTTCACCTGTCTAAATGCATAACAGGAGATCTCTACTTGTAAGCAGAAATAACTGGAGCTATACCTCTCTGGACAGCATAAGACCTTTCTTTGTTAATACAGGGCTGGAGGACACTTCAAACAGGATAATAATTTTAGGACTTTTACTCCTGTGATAAAGTCTGTAATTGTACCTGCTACCTAACAATTTTTTCATCTTTCACTTCTTCATGGAATTCTATATGCAAAGGCATCCATTTACAGAAGGAAAAAAATACATATATCAAATGCCAGGCTGCAAATACTGCGCTCTCAATTCCAATCTGTTGGTTAAGCAAGGAAATATTAGATCCTTATTTTCTCTTTGCATGTACCACTGCAGAATACAGACTAGGTATCTATTTCTTTCTTGTGTTCCTCTGCATCCAGAAGTACATGTGACGATGCAGTTCATGATACAGTAACTCTTTAAAAAAACCAACAAAACAACTCCAAAAGTGTTGCGAAACACCACAGTACTTCTTGACAGGCCAATGGTGCAGCCTCAGCTCTTATCACATAACAGACTGCTCTGATCTTATGCCAACTAATACACATTGAAGGCTCGCTGTGCCATTCACCTGGGATTGAAACTGTTCTTAGACAGCTCTCCAGGTCTGCTTACTGTGCTTGGAATAAGTGTCCTGGAAAATCACATGGATCTGGAGAGACATTTAAAAAACTTCTGCCAAAGGCATACAGTGATGTGCTGGTACAAAGAAGAGTGCTTCTCATTTGAAACTGCAGAGCCCTGGCTGAAGAAGGAACAGCATCACTCCCTGCACCCATCAATCCTGTGTTACATCCTCAGATAAACAACTTCTGTAGAGACCACAGTCTACGATCATCCCTGTAAGAAACAAAGGCCACCAGAGATTGCAGCTCCTAGTGCTGTTAACCTGGAATTAAGAGTATGCAAAGTCTGTTTTGCAAAGTTTTGTTAGCTTTCTGGCCATGCTCCTATTACTCAGTCAGTCCTTCACATCGCCCAGTGCTGTCTGACAGCCAGATATCACTCCTGCTACCCCCAATTAGAAAAAATGACCTCTTGAGCAGTTTAGATTTACTTTACAGCCACAAAGCTGCTTCAGATTTATTTTGTTTTCAATCCACTTTTATTTACAAGAGGTTATCATGGCAGCTTCTATTATATTTGTTGAAGAATACAGCCCCAGGGAGATCAAAGTGTTTTCTGGAGGACAGCAGAGCTCTGACACAGCAGAGCCGTGGCTCAGTGCTCCTGCTACCAGCCAGGCTCCCTCCTGGGGAGGGCAATCTCCCACACGACCTTCTCAACAGGTCATTTTCCAGCACTTTTCTTATTGATAGCACAGGAGGTTAATGGACCTAAAAAAGCAACTACATTGACTTTATTCTATTTAACAAGCTTGTCTGCTGCTTTAGTTTTTGCAGGGTGTAAGTCAGGATAATTCTGTCTGCAAGCGCACTTACCGTCTCTAGCCCCTCTTCCCCTATTTCCTCTGAGGGGGGAAAAAAAGAACCTGGAAGGTTACATATTCTTCACATATTCTCTCCTCCAAAGGTGAGACTAACTCTTAAGGTGATTCTTGTCTGGGTTACCCCTACATCTAGAGGGTGATCCTTCCTAATTCCAGCTCTTTTTCTTTCCCCTTTCCTTTTATTCCTTATATCAGAATACTTGGGATTATGTAAAAAGAAGGAAGAATAAATTTTTTGTTCTTTGATATTCTGGGAAAACAAACAACCTTTTCTCAGAACTGTTTTGGAGAATAGGAAGGAAAACCACATTTTAGTATACAGAAAGCAAATATATTGGCTGGCATACCATAGCCAAATAGCAACAGGAGCAAGATTTGGTTAGCCAAGCCATTTTTCACCTTTTCCAGCCAGTTTCACTGTTCCTTTCCTTACTGGCGAGGATTCCTGCCAAAAAGGCTTGCCCAGACACGCTGGTCTGGATGCTGCTGCAGTTGGAGACCTTGGTGTCAGAAGAGGGCTTCCAGCAATTCTGTTGTGGAGGCTGCAAGCTTAAATAACAGTCCACTAAAGCCCTGAATCCAGTAAACAACACAGAATAAACAGGATACTTTTTTATTCTTGTTTTATTTCAAGGCTATTTTGGCAGCCAGGCTGATAAAGCTTCTCTGCAATGGCTGAAGCCAAGGAGCCAGCAAGGCACTATGGGGCATGTTGTGACTGACAGGTCAGAGACCAATTTCCAAGGTATTTTTGGTGGAAGTCGGACCTTTTTATGGCCCTGCTCAATAGTGGTCCAAAATTTCAGAGCTGGGTATCAAAAGAATATTTCAAACAGCTCCCTGCTGCCATCCTTTGCAACTGTCCCTTCAAACACAAGGCATGGCCATGAACAACACGGTCATGTGAAATCTCTGCCCATGGTGGTGGGTCTATGCCCCATGAACATGGTAAACTCTTTGCCCATGTTTCAGAGGTGACTCAGGTCAGAATAGCTTCACTGTAGCCCCATGGTCCATCTCTGCTGAGAGGCTGGGTTCTTCAGCTACAAGCAACTTCAAAGTCCTAGCGTAGGTAGCATCATGCAGTCCTGACTACTGATGGTGTCACCTACGAGATTATTTTTCTGCTTCACGAAATTCTATATATGTGCTAGGATTGCACCAAATTTAAGGATGTGAAATGCCTGCCAGACATCACAGTTTCTTTTTACAACATAACTCAAGCAGGAGGTGACACTTTACTAAGACAGCTTTTCAAGACAGGGAGACAGCTCCTTTAATAAAATAAACAAAGAAACAAGATGCAGAGAAATTAAGCTGAGTGCTGACAAAAGCCCTGATCTCACAAAAAATTGCTAAAAGCTGCACTTAGCGTCACACCTTAACAGGGCTCTCAGTGTCTCCTCCTCTGCTAATGTTACTGAGTTATAACTACTTCAACTGTCCTAGCAAGGACAAAGAAAGTCAGGATTTTTATTAACATTAGCTGTGAACTGTTTCTTTCAGCTCAGTCTGCACCCCAGCAGATTTTTTTTTAGATCAACCTTGGATTTGTACCTATTACAAGCCTATGTAAAACTCTGAACAGCAAATACACTAAAAATGCTAATAGCCTGTGAGCAGAATCCAAAGCTTGAACTCTGTGGAATAGAGGGCATAGCTTGGTAGCTCTTGAATAGAGAATTTTCTTTTTTTGAGAACAACCCTTTCTAGAAGCCTTTGAGGATTTATATCTAATCACTCAATTATTGCACAAGGAAAAATTCAAAACTGACACGCACAGGAATTTCTGTCCTTTTGTTTTTGTTGTTTTGATATACTAGTCATAGTATAGTATATAAAACTTGCTACATTGCTTTATTCCTTTAGGAGTAGGTTGCTCATTGCTTTGCTTTTCTCCCTCCCCCATACCATCTAGACTGCAGCATGTGTTTTGGAGACAGATATATAAGTCATACTGTGAGACTGAGCATGCTGGTGACTAAGTCTCGGTATGACTCAATGGGAGTGGGCAATAACAGATGTACAAAGCTGGTTAGATTTGTGCAAGCCAGCTTCATATTTCACAAGGCTATTCCAATTTATTTGTTTGCTATTACTTTTAAGACTATTTGTATTAAAAAAGAACAATTGAATGGGTCTGGAGAGCTTTGAGATGATAGAAATGAGAAATAGACTTGATTTTGTCCACAGCATGAAGATGCCAGAGGCAGTACGGTCCAGAAGTCATCCGGGTGACTGTGCAGGACCAGGTGTGCGCACTTCAATGTCAAGGTGTATATGGCATCAGATTTGAAATAACAGAGGGTAAATCACTCTAAATGATGTGCCTGGAAGAAACAGGAAATACTCAGTCCCAAAGACGCATGATCTAAAAAGTTTGGGAGTATTGGCTGGCTGAAATCTAACCCAGATCTCAGTATGTGAAAATCCCCATCCATCTAGTGATTATTCAATGTCCTATATCAAAAAAACCTGCATATGAAAACTTTGCATAAGAAAACCAGCCTACAAGTAAATTAAAGGCATTTCTTTCAGCTGCAACAAGAAACAGTACTAAAGAGCTACCGAAGCCACTTCTCCTGTTCTCACCCATGGGTCGCCCAGTTTGGATTGCCACCACTTGGTCCAGAAGACCTGTTAAAACTATCCCCTTCCCCTTGAAATTCTTAAATAGAGCCATGAAATCAGTAAGTCCTTGATATTTCCCTGAAAACAGCTGTCTTCCAAACTGTTCTTCCTGAGTTATCCTGATCATGGGATCCAGACAGCCTCCAGCACACCCCTCTTCACTTCTAAACCTCGTGTGATCCTGACAGGCATTAATCTCCAGTCGTGTACAGCAAATTCACCTTTTTTCTTCTAAGGCTGTAGACAAGGTTCATCAACAAAAACTGCCAAGAGACTGTGGACTGTTTTTTGTTTTGTTCTCAATCTCAGACTTAAATCACCAGAACACATTCCTACACTGTTCACGGAAAAAATGACATTTTCTTTCAAGCCTTATGCTCTCCTGCCAGGGAACACCACTGTATCTTCTTGGAGATTCAGCCTTTGCAGATGAGCTGAGCACAGATAGCCTGGGGTGGGATGGAATCAGTTCTGCCTGGAGCCCCACAATATTCATAATGGCCAGAGAGCTCAGGGCTGTATGGAAATGCTCTGATGAAGGGTACTGCTCTCCACCTCATCAGTAAATCCCAGACCAACATTAGGGGCTCTCTGACAAAGCCTGAATACGATCCCCATGCACACGACAGCATGGTTTGTCAGCTCCTTCACACCATGAACCACACAGCGCGGTGACTGGCAGCATGTTTATTACAACGGCAGATGGACAACCTAGCAAATGTGTAAAAAACAAAATGTCATTTAAAAAAAAATAAAAGAGAAAGTGAGAGAACAGCAGAGAAAGCAAGTCAGGAAGGAAAACAACATTCCTAATATTCCCTGTGACACTACGATCCACACACAAACTCATTATTAAGTGCTATTCCTGGGTGCTCAGCTGAAGACAACCTTTCTCTGCTGAGACATTTCCTCCAAGAAGCACCCAAACTTAAGAAACACAAGGCAAAAGGAGAAGATAATGTAAGCACCCAAACTTAAGAGACACAAGGTGAAAGGAGAAGATAACATACCTCAGACCTGGAAAATGTGGTCAGGTGAGCAATGAGGGAATTAAGAAACAACACAGAGACATGACTATAGGGAAGGACTGCAGGAGACTGGAAATGTTACCCTTCAGAAGGCACGTACTTGGTGCCAACAGAATTGTTTTCCAATACTTATATGGTTGTCTTACATAAACAAGACACAGGATCCCAATGTATTTGCAGAGAAAAGCACGCATTTACTATAAAATGTAACTTCAGCAACAGTGAAGTAGCAGAACTGCAGGAAACAAAAGATGATTTTGTCATAATGTAATGAAAACACTTGAGATGCTGCAGCATGGGGGCAATCTGAAGGGATCATCGTGAGGCTTTCTAAATCTTCTCTACACTTCAGCTACTTTAAAAGTCAATGTGGTTTACATTTTTTATGTTTTTCCCCACTATCTATAGGCCAAATCTCTTAAAAAAACATTTCCTCAAGGAAGAGTAAAACAAAACAAAATCAGAACTGAAAACCTCCAGCTGATGGCCTTATCCGAGAAGGTCTTGCAGGGTTCTCCCTTGCATATATATGACTAAAAAAAGGTGACATTCACAGCAGGCAGAAAATCTCTGCCATAAATACTCAAACTGCAACTCTTTTGTGGTTCACTGCATATAGGAAAACAGCTGCCTGTTGCCTCCTCTTTACATTCCTGTCAGTTAATAACCATGAATAATCTTAACAATCAGAAGAAAGCTTATAGCTAGAAAGCCAGGGAAGCGAAGGACCTGCTCCAATCAAGTAGTCCCTCAAATAAAAAAGAAAGAAAAAAAAAAAGTAGAAGCAAAAAGGAAATACAGCAAGGAAAGGAAGAACAGGATGGCTCTATGCTCAGTGTGCTGAAGCCATGAATGGGAGGTCAAAGGGGACAACACATGGAGCCCACAACGAGGTAAGATTCCCCTCTTGATGCTTTCCTGCCGCATTTTCCTAAGTCACTCTGCAGCTGCAGAGAACAATTTCATATCTACAAAGTTTACAGTCACTTTGCTATAACTTTTCTTACAGTTTTAGTACCACATGTAAAAAGAGATCAATATATACAATATGCTTTATTTCATAGGCTAAACTATTTCTTTTTCTTTTCCCAAAAGAATGGATGTCTTCATCCTTCACCCTCTGAACTCCTTATTTAAAGGTGCATTTTGCTGAAGCTGGCACTATAAAAAGCCCTCAAGGACGTAAGAAAGCTCAAATTCTCAGAGACCATCTAGAAAACATTATCACATTCGTAGTACGGTACTCTGTCCTAAATCCAGCTTATATGTCTTTCAGGTTTCACCCTTGGCTTTGAGCTGAGAGATGCTGAGATTTGGTACCATTATTATTTTTTCCAGTTAGCAGCACCATGTAATACTAATAAATTACATTACGTCTTTCATCCTGTGGGAATCCAAACTGCTTTACAAACTGCCTATCCAGTCCAGAATAGTTTCATGGATGGCCTTAAGTGATGAGACTTTCATTGCCTGCCCTGACTTTCTGGTTTACCTCTGGGAAGGTATCAAGGATGGGATATCTGTCACCCAGCTTCAGCCATGCAAAACACTATCCATCTACCCCACATTTTTTGTCCAGCCTAGAGAGCAGGGAAAAGTCAGCATCTCCAATGGGCAATTTGCTCTCATTCGCCTGGACAACTTGCTTAAACTCTGGATGATTCAGCATAGGATAAATGAATCCTGCCTCTTACCTCTCCCTCTTTACTACCGATAAAGTGGGAATAAAATCACTCTGTTTTCTTTCTGTCCTGTATTTAGAAAGCAAGCTGTCCAGACAAGGGATCGTGTCATGCTACGGACATGTCTACACAGCCTTCGCAAGTGTGGTTTACACCAGCTCACTTTCACCCAGCTCCACACAGCACCGATAAAGTGTAGCCATGACAACACATGGGTGAGCGTAGGCTGCAAAATCCCCATGGGAGGCTGAGTAAGTACCCCAGCAATTTAGCTCACTTCGAGCTCCTCGCTCCTGCCATCGTATGGGTGTCAGGACTCAGCTGGGCTAATTTAAGCCCACCTTCAATCACATCTTTGCCTGCTGTCTAGACACACTGCAGGCATCCATACAATGGGCAGCACAATGAGGTCCTAAGCTCTGTTGGCATTTCTAAGTGTTACTAAGATGTACATTTTCTTCACACAGCTTTGGCTGCTGTGTGGGAAACAGGGTTAACACTTTGATGGGGTGAGCACCCATTGGAGTGAAAATGAAGGAGCCACTGTGTCCAACTGAAACAACTAGAATTTAAATTTTGAGAAAACAGGCCAGCTATACAACCTCTGAGGAAAGCATATTTGTTAAGCGAATTGGTATGATCTAAGGGAAATGTCCAAGGGATAGTATCTCTTGTACTTCCAGACCTCCTCACACCAAGCCCTGGCTGCTTGTTAAGGCTGTCTCAAGGGATGTGCTTGAAAAAGCATCACAGCTCTGCTCAGAAAAAGGTGTTAGAAGACACCAATGACCATCTCTGGAAGAAAGATGGATAAAATATTTACCCATCTGGAAAATCTTGTGAACTATGAGACAAGTGGAAGAACACAACAAAGGGATTACTCACTCTCACTTGAAATAGCCATCACTGAAAACAAGTTTTTGCAGTGGGCCCAGTTTGGAAGTTATCTTCATATGGAAAGGGAAGGACAGAAATAACACACACTGAATTTTTTTCTAATTACTGTATGTGCAACGCTAAAATTTTAGGGCAGATATTTCCCCAAATAAACTGCAGGCTTCTTTCAAGGGCTATCTATGGCTTTCATTGGTATCTACTTTTTTTTTTTCCCCAGAAATTGTTCCTAGTTTAGATCCAGTGCAGGGGAAAAAAGCCTTATGAGTGAGCCATATTCACTTCTGGGTCCTTTAGTAAGAGTCTTCTGATTTTAACCATCTTATTCTTCATGTGCCCATTTAAGCATCACGATTACAATGGACCTACCTGAACATGCTGTGGAGAAAACACAAGCAAATACACATTCAGGTAAATCCAACTGAAAACTTAAGCTCGATATCTACATATACATATTGCCAAAAGTAATTTCTGCCCTATGCAATGGTTTTAAAACCCAGCAGACACCAGCAAGCTGAAACAGGCAAATCTGCATTTGATTTGGTGGGCAGTTTGTGCATCAAAATGTGTCAAGAAGCAGTTGATCCTGCTTGGAGAGTGTGGGAAACATTTCCAAGTTAGCAGGACACCCTGGACATGGTGACAGATGGGCAGAGCACGAGCCTGGCGCAGGAGAGGCCATTTTATAACTGGCTGTTGCTCCAAGCCATGTGGCAGACAGTCCAAGCCCATTTGTCACAAAAAAATAAAGCTCACACTGGAATTACCAAACCAAGGCACAGAGAGAGACTCTGCCTGCAGCTCACTGTGGTACGGACACCCACACTGACAAGGAGCATCACCAAAAACCTCCCACAAAACAAACAAGCACCCAAGCAGGAAACAAAACTAAGCAAAAGACAACCAAACCAATTTTTTTTCTCAAGGTGAATTAAATCCACAAGCAGGAAATTTTGATTCAGAATAACATTTTTTATTCTTGCTTTCTTTTGATTTTCATAGAAAAAGTGATTTTTTTCCTCACTACCAAAAATTAAGTTCATAGAATCATAGAAGTGTTTAGGTTGCAAAAGACCTTTAAGATCATCATGCAAGGAATAAGGCCCTAAAAAAATACTGGTTATTTTTTTCTCATCAAGAATGTTAATTGCTATCCATATGTTTTGAACAGCTGTATAACTATTAGTATGCATTTAAATCCAAATTTTATTAACATTCATTTTGAGCTCTATTAGGAATGGAAATTGGACTTAGAATTGCAATCAGGCACGACAAGTCATTAAATACCTATTTGAAAAGTGTCTCTTACATCAGAGCAAGACAATAAGTTTATAAAAACATATATCACTTCTAAAAGCAAAAGCATTAGCACCTACAGTGAGAAACAGAAACAAACTTCACTGGTGTCTACATCCTCCCAGATGTAGATGTGCCAGAGCTCATCTGACAGGGCATCAATTTTT
>VYZV01037127.1:25135-68931 GCA_013401275.1 Pandion haliaetus | reverse complement strand
CATATAAAACATGCTCTCATATAGGAGAATATATATGGCAAACATATAATCATATAACGTGTATACAGACAGAATAACAAGCTCTTACAGGTTTTTTTACTGCCCTTTCTTTTAAATTTAAGATGATTAACTATTTCTTGGCTCCAAATCAGCTTGTCACTGGATCTACTTGGGTGGCCAAACATGCTGAAATGACACAGGGATTTTGTCCTGATGGAAAACCAGTGGCTGTTTGCTGCCTGAAGCAAACTCTGGCTACAGGTGATTTCTACCAACTCTGTCATTTGCCTTTAAAGGTTTGCAACAATATTGCTTTTAATTCTCCTAACTTCTTCTTGATGAGTGTCAGACATCCCAGTATAGATTGATAGGGTGTGTTTTGGGGGGGTGGTTGTTTGTGTTTATTTCAAACTGCAGCATTTTCCAGAATAAATATATTTTTATTCCACTCCCAGTAATAAAAATGGACTAAATTGAAGCGCAACAGTCCTCTTTGCTGGGTTTCCCACTGTCTCCCTTTGGATCAAGGGCTGGCCCCATGTCAGCAGGATCCATTTCATCCTCCTGCCCGTCATTCCCTCTTCTAACAGATGCTCCTGCCCCCCAGACTCCCAATGTCAGCAACTTCAGGTTTCTCTCACCTCCCAGGGCTGCTTGAAGACAGTGCAGCCTGTGCTTTCCAGCCTCTCCTTGACTCCCAACTCTTCAGCCCATACAGGGAAAAGTGCTGAGGGTGAAATCTCTTTCCCAAAGACAGATACCCTAATCTCTCCTGTGGCCTATAACAGCAGCTAAAACACAGTGACCAACAAGCAAAACACACAAGATGCTGGCAAAATACCCTGCATCTTATACTAGAATAAATTTCAGTTGCTATTCACCAAACCCCTCCCATTACCCCACTAATGGAGCACCTTTAAAACCTTCAGGCTTCGGATCTGATCCCAGGAAAGAGTCAGCCTCATCGTTATAGGACATTCATTATCTCACAGGTCCATTAATAGCAGTGCAAATTGCAAGTGCTCAGCATTACTTCTGGTAGCGGAAAGGGAAAAATGCAAGAGGAACACATGAAGCCTGTAATATGCCTCTTTATCCTGACAAATCTCATAAAATATTAAATTAAAATCAATAAGCAAAACAAGAGTTCCTAAAAACCTGTGATTTGGGGTTTGCAATGACTAGACATGGCAATTAGTTGCCCAGCAGTTCAGGCTGCTCTGAGATGAGCAGTATGAGAAACAAGGCATTGCAGGATGCAGAGACCAGATGGTTTTAGGCTGAAATTAAATAAACACCCCCCAGAAGATAATCTCTCTTTCCAAAACACTAAGGAAAAGTTATGCAAGGAAAAAAAAACCCCAAGCTACATTCTTTAACTAGATAAAAGAACATTTTGTTCAGCCTTGGAGTATCTATTGTAATTAAATGCTCTAAAAACAGGACAACAGCCCTGTGCCAGCCATGCATACAAAAGAGACAAAACACGATGAAAAAAACCCCAAATACCCGAGAAACGCGCATTTCTTACACAGCCTGAAGAATGCCTGCCTCTCGGCAGAGTCCTGCAGTGCACTCGGGCGTCCACCTAAATGAATGCAAAACCTATTCCCCCTGCTAAGATAAATAAATTAAAAAAAAAAAAAATCAAATGCAAAGAAACCCCCAGACAATCGAGCCCCATTCTGACTTACAGCTCTGAAAAATCCTGCAGTCTGGCTGGAAACGTCCATTGAAGAACTGCATTCAAAGCTTTTCCCTAATGGCAAGCGCATTTAAACATCTCAGGCTCTGCTAGTGAAGCTGATGCTGCAACAGATGGGGACCAGGGCTGGGTGTGTTCCTCCTTCCCATCGCGGCACTGCGAGAGGATGGAGGAGCGGTAGGTAACTCAGGAGAAGGCAGGCGATGGTTTTCTCCCTCGCTGCAGGCTCCCTGCCAAAAATGCTTTAGGCATCGCAGGATTCGATTACATGGCTGCAGCAACCTGCCACATTAACTCTGACGGGGCCCAGCGACGCGCACGGGCGGTATAAGCAGGTAATTAAGCGCCGTATTGGGTGCATTAGCTGAATGTTGCGGGTACGCCAGGGAAGTTGGAGAGTTCAAATAGCCGCAGACGTTTTTAATGTGATCGGAAGAAAAAGGGATCTTGTTTTCAACAGCAGAAGTTTCAGAAAACTGAGGCTGCATCTGCATCAGTATCTAATACTTGGGGGAAGGCAGCACGGAGCAGCAGATGCATTTTCAACTGCTGGATATCTGCTGCACCATAACAGCCTTATTCCCCACTTAACCACAAGTCCACTTTGTAGCTGTACAAAAGTGACATTATTTCTCCAGGCTTAAGTTATCCCATCTGCAGAATGAACACAGAAAGACTTAATTGACTTTGTAATTTATTATAAAGACCTCACTGGGAAAACAGTGTCCGAGCGCAAAGTATAACATTACCGTTAAAAGTAAAGATAATAGCAGAGATTTTGAAAGGGTATCATGTGAGCAAGTGCTAGCAGAGCAATGCACACTCTCCCAGTAGGAGCTGAGGGGTGGTGGGGATCTGAGTCCTCTTCTTCATCAAGGATTATTTGACAAATCCCTCTTTATAATCACGTTCAGCTTTGATTATTCCACCAAGCAATCTCACAGTGCTCTTTACTGGCAAAGAAATCACCCCTCACGGACCATGGGGCCATATCCTTGGCCAAGACGCTATTGAAAGCTGCCACAGATGAGGTCACCTCTGATAGAACAAAGATAACATGGAGGCAAAAGGCAGAAAGATCATCTCCGCGGCTTCCAATATTTTAACAAAAGGCATCAAAATACTCGTGCAATGAACTGACACCTCTCTGGAGAAACAGGTGGCCAGATCCTGAGCCATGAAGCATTGCCAATCCTTTCTTGGCCATTTCAAAACAACATTTGTGATGATATATTGAAACACTCTAACACGGAGGGTTTAATTAATGGCTACTACTCACTAAATCATTACAGTGAGATGGGCTTGGCTTACACATCACTCTCAATCTATTTATCCTATTCATCACAGGATCCTGCACCCCTTTGCAACAGGGTGAAACCAACACTGCCCTTAATTCTATATAAATCAAATAATAAATGTCACTGAAGCCAGGCAGGAGTTTTTCTTCAGTAGCAACAGGGGCGAGGTCCAGCTGATGCCCCTCATGTGCCAGGCAGAGAGCACGTGCTAGGAAATGGCCGCTGCCCCCCCTTTCCTTGGCATGCTAAGTGCATCTGATAAAACAAGTCCCTTTGGAGCAAAAAAGCTGAAAATGGTACATAGTGTTCACCTGCAAATGGCAGCTATTACTCGAACTATTTTCAGACAAGCTCACTAGCAGTCCTTTAACAGAGAAATGAACAAATATTTAGTGTTTAGAAGGTTTTTCCCCAGCTAAATGAATATTTTATGCATGCAGAATATACAAATAGTTCAGGAAAATAAACAAGCTTCCTCTTAAAATTCTGTTTCAGGGTACCAGAGAAACCAGTCAACCAGCTGGAGCAAGCAAAACACATTTGTGTCTCTCCCACTTGAGCTGTAGGAGAAAGGAAGACATCTGACCTAGGGAAGGCGAAAGGGAAGACTGGATTCGTCTTGGAATAAAAGAGGCTTTCCTACAAGCCAGGCTGCAAAGTGAGGTTCAGCTCAAATGCTTCCCTCTACAGCTAACTTAAAAGAATTATTCTGATTAGAGGTCAGATCAAATAAAAGGGGTATTAACAGCCAGGAAAGTGTCCCATGTGCCTAAATCATCCCTTTCAAATCACTCACAGGGCTCAATTTGATGTAGCCAATTTCAAGAATCACCCAGACCTATTAAGGTGGGGTTTTTTTAAAATTAATCTGCAAAACTGGTTCTGGTCTCAAAGTCTGATTTGTCACAAATTCTACCTCAAAAACGTGCCTTTTCCTCCCCCCACCTTTGGATAAGGAGTATGAAGCAGGAGAAACAGATTGCACAACTACATCTCAGATAAGCAGAACAGTTAATGGTTTAGATACCATTTCATAAATATTTGCTGAACTAGTTTTTGGTTTCTGTCCAGCTTCTGACATCCACAAAAAACACTGAATAATGTGCCATTTTCTTTCATCCTTCTGGGATGAAAAATAGGCAGAGGGCTTTTATTGTTATCATTTCTTACCATTATTTAATGACTACTCACATTTACGTTGATGTGTCCTGCCAAAGAAGCCCAAGCTATTCTTGAATCTACAGGCCTGAGGTGTCAAAATCACATTTCTGTAAATAGTTATGTATTCTTTATTAATTAATTAATTAAAACCTCTCTTATGACTGAAATAGTCCCAGTTTAAATACCTGTGCTCAGATGTGGCTGGCTACGCAACTAGTGAAGATCTGAGAAAAAACAACCTGATTTCTGAATAAATACCTGGTTTCAAATTGGGATTTCAAGTGCATGTGCTCTGATCAGAGATGCCAAGGCTCAGGACGGAAATGCAGCAGCCTTGGTGACAAAAAGCAGCAGTGAGTTAGTGTATAACGTCTTGCACAAGGTGGTGCAATATGATAAGTCACCCAAATAAAGTCATTAAATTATGTTTTCGACTGTACATTATTGAAAAGTTCTAGGAGTCTGTATGAATAGGGATCCAAAATGTGAACTGTTTCTTTATATGATAAGAACAATATATAAGCCTCCAGAAAATGCTTTATATAATCTACACCCCATGCAAATAAACTCTTCAGATTTAAAATTTCTTTTTTCAAATTCTTAAGTCTTAACATTTCAAGCTCAGCAGTCATTATACATTTTATAAATACATGTCTTCAAAAAAGATTTCATTTTGGAGCACTTCTAGATCACCCACATATTTGGACCAACCATACGATTTTCACACTTTACCAGGCAGTAACGCTGGAAGAGAAAAATCACCAAAACTCACTTGTGCCTTTGACAGTGAATCAAACATTCATTTATGGTCCAAAGATCAAACCAGGAGGAAAGATTAGTAACCATCACATTTTTGCCAGCATAGAGCTACAAAATTACTTGCCCAACTGAAACAGAGTCAATGTTGTACCAGCTGTACCTTGTTTTTCCATTTGAAGAGTTTAACAGTTCCGGTTTGCAAAAATTCAGAGCCAGACCCTCAATCAGCTTCAGATTTGGTTGCACACAATTCCTGCACAATTCCCTTGAGCTGTTCCAAAACACCAACTCCATTTCATCTTTTTGGTCCAAGTGCAAGCCCAAAGTATCATAAATTTCAAACTGGCAGTACAGCAACTTTCTACAATTTCCCAGAGGATACTGAAACTGCCTGGCTATTGGTTGGTATTATTTATATTCTGTAATTTTCCACAAAGATTTGGTGGTTTTGTAAGTCCTACGTAAATTAGATGAGTTCATAGGGCCTGCTTTCATTATAGTTTCCTTGTTCTTACTAGGCAAACAGTCCCTTGAAATCAATGGAGCTACTGTCTGTGAAGATACCACTCAGAAACACGGCAGCATATAGCTATTACTGAAGCACATGGTGAGCCAGAGCTCTGCATGGCAGGGCAGGGCTTTTGTTCAGTGTGTAATTAAGAAAGATTTTTCATATTTTTACAAGTAACACAGTCATCATGTTCATGGTTGCCCTATCCTCACTCCTACCAAGTGCAGGCAACAGCAACAGGCAGTACAGATGTGCACCACAGCAGCCTGCAGCCAAGAAGCCAACGCACTTGGGGGATGCTCAGGTGAGAGAAGCAACTCCTTGAAGGGCAGGAAAAGCCACAGCAGCAGTTGGGAGACCAGCAGAGCCCAAGGGAAAGATGAAACGGGGAGAGAAAATTCCTGTACTGCACCATAAACTACACCAGCTCTTAGAAGGACACACAAAGTAGTCTCTCAAGAGTTGATGTTTGGCAAAGGGCAGCTGTGATCTGCAAGGGTTGGAAAAGGGAGTATAAGAAAAAAACCACATTAAGACCCAAGAGCAGGAGTTAGGGTTGAACTGTGGAGTCCATCCCCTCAAATCAGGCAAAATTGGAAATCAGGGTGGCGGAGATAATACAAAATGGAAAGAGAGGGGAGCGGAGAAAAATATCCCATGAACAACAAAATCCACAGTTTATTCATCTCAGAGTCAGTTTTTTCTTTGCAATTTTTCAGCATGATCTACCAAGCAATGAATCAAATAGCTGGGATTCCTGACTCACTGCTGATGAGCCAGAAGGAAAGCAACCATGTGATAAACACCAAACCCATCTCTCCCAGGGAGAGGGAGCACCCTGCAAGCCTCTGCAACAAAGGTGGATCAGACTGCGCCAGAGATGCCTCGGCCAGCTCAGGTACCAAAGGCAAGACAGCTGCATGCTTGAATTAATAATCTAGATCTTCAGCAGGATTAAAGCACAGGGTTTTTTTTTTCTCTGTATTTACATATATACCTAAATGCAAAAGATACTGAAACGATTAGGTGTTCATACAATGACAGTATTGGAGGCTGTACAATAGCAGCCTTGTGCCCTGCTCTGCACTGACCCTTCCCATCACCTTTCCTACCTTGTCCCCCTGTCTAGAGATACACAGATGGAGGGATGCAGCCTCTTTTCTATATCATGGTTGGGAGGAAGAGACTGGAGGCACTCCAGGAGAGATGCCAGTGCAGAGCTGTGCCTGGGATCAGCGGAGGTCTCCAAGCGACAGGGGAGAATTATGAGGGCTTGGCTAGAACATGGTGTTCAATAACTCACAGAGCGAAGGACTGACACTTTGGACTGAAATCCTCTATGATGGAGGTGAAGTCCCTCAGAGATGTCCTGATCTCTGAGGATGAATAAATCAGAGAGAAAAATTAATGTCAGAGACTTGGTGGTAACTTGGTGGTCCCTCATTCAGCCTTACCCAAGGCATTCAGGGGAACTACAACACTGGTTTCAGCAATGCTCCGGGATGTTTTGAATCAGAATTGTGCAAAACTCAAGGGTATTGATCAGTGACCTGAATTACACCCTGTGGGCCAGCTCAGAGAGCCCAGCGCTTTTCTTCTCTAACAAAGGCACTGAATTTTAAAAGTCCTGAAAGACAGGAGATGGGTCTTACCCTGTTTCTAGTGTACCCCTTAAGGGTTTGGCTGAGAAACGCCCTTTGTGGAACATAAATAGTCCCAGAAGACAACACAGGAAGGATGATACTGCAGCATCTAGAAATGGGAGTAGGAACTGGTGGGTTAAGAGTAAGAGCTCCAATCATGGGCTTCAGCAAAAAAATCCTTGTATATCTGTGTCCATACCCAAGACTTTATTGGGACCTCTGAAACGTGTACTCTGCAATATGACTTTTCAGCTTCACTGGTCCCAGAGAGGGACCTCTAAGGATCAGCAATTCCATGAGGACACAACAACAGCAGCATGAACAGAGATGCCTCAGCTTTGCTGCTGCTTCCTTGATCCTTGTGCCTTCAGGCTTCTTTGTGCTCCCTCCCTCAACAACGTGCACTGCTCTTGGGGGCTGGGCTGCAGCAGCAACGGGGATGGGGGAGTCAGTGCCAAAAAAGCCAGGGGAATGGGGTGGAACAATGAGGCAGCAAGGAGAAAAAGGTGATGGTAATTAGCTCCACCTAAAACCAGCCACACTCAAACTGTCTATAGTATTTTAAGCCTGGCTTAGAGTTTGTGGCCGAGTACATATAATGCCACAGCACATCTGCAGCTCTCTGGGGAACGCTAATTATTTACCCAAAAGAAAACATCCCACTACGATAACATCACAGCACAACTATCCAGGAATTAAGATGCTCTTGCACGCTGTTTTATTTTCTTTGAACCTCATGACTATTTGTCACCCATCTTAGGACTTAGTCATGCTGGACGTTATTTCATCTAAGTTGTTGCTGTGACTCCAGGGCACAGGTAAATTACTCACGTACTCACGCCTTTACACAGCCTGGCTAAGGACAGTATGTTCTTCACGTTGGGGATTCTGGGTTTTCTAAGGCACTACAAGCACGTAGCAACTTTGCTGCACGCAGGTTTAAACTATGCAATAAATAGTAACCATTAACTCTGAATTGAAGCAAGAGGCCACCTACAAAAGGATAAAGTGGCTGCCTACATACAGTAATGAGCAGTTAAAATGTCATCAGAGGTTTAGAAGCTGAAGTACAAAGATCTCTGCTGGTATCAACCGGCTGCTGAAAAAAATGGAGGTAACAGCACCCTGCAGCATTTAAAGTAGGTCAGCATTGCCAGAAAATACATACTTTTAAGTAAGTATATTGTAATGCAGAAACCTGACACAGAGTCACAAATTCACCATAAAGAATGCAGTAAACATATTTGTCAGCTTAATGAAAATAAAGTAAACCAGTTTACCCACTCATTTTCATTTAGAGACATGCAGTGGTTGGGGGCTGAATGTAATGGGTATGAGCAACATGGACATTTGTAGATTGGCATGAACACTTTGGGAATAGTTACATCCACAATATTATGCCAGTTCCCATTGGAAAGAGCAGTCAGACTTTTGGACTGTAACTACAGATGACTGCAGGGATTTCTGGAATACAGATGGACCATTTACCTGAGAGCCAGGCTGTTTTATCTGCTGCCACAAGCCCTGTGGGTTGCCCAGCTCTCAGGGAAGGATGCTCCAGCACGGGCTGGGGCTGTTGGCAGAGCAGCCATAAAAGGAAAGGGCTAGTGGTTGGGGCACTTGGCTCCCTTCTGCTGGTGCTGGAGCTCAGGGACCTCTTATCAGAGCCATGTTCCCTCCCCAAAAGGGTGCAAGATGCTTGGAGGCAAAGCCCCACTGTTTTATTGTGGCATCCGCTAGCACAGTGGAAGCCATGTGGTAAGGAGGTCTGAAATAGATGTAATTTATTATAAAAGGTCAGTGCTTATTTAACAGGCAGAAGTTTGCAAATAGCAATTCTGGATGTAGGATGCACCCGGTGAGAGTGCAGTTATTTTAAGATTAAATGTTTGATTTCTACCACAGGGACTTAGTTACAAAAAATAAAACAAAACAAAACAAAAAAAAAAATAAGAGCACACACAGAGTTTAGGTTTTACTTCCTAATTTTGCCATGTCAATAATAGTTTAAAATAATCTACCCACACCAGAAAGAAAAGTGTGCCCTCAAAGTCTCTGACCACAGGCAAGAGCACTTTAAATACATCCTGGAAACAAAATTTGCCTAAAGAAAAGTGAACGCAATTTGATTTTACAGAACCCAACAAATAAACAACCAACAAAATTTAAAAAATCAAATACAAGTACACATGATCATTGCACAAGAAAAGCTTATGTCTGTTTCTTTAGTATTCTGGTTTTGTTTTGGTTTGGTTTTTTTGGTTGGTTTGGCTTTCTTTTTAAAGGTGAGACAGCACTGCACACAAAGCAGTCACTAAGGCATACATAAAAGAAGGTTTTTTCACTTAAAAGGTTCATGAAATAATTTGCAAGGGGAAGTCTTTTAAAGGCTGTAACCTTTACACCCTAAAAAGAAAAGGGTCCAATCTGTCACTGGATTCGTCTTACTTGTGCCCCTATCCTGATCAACTGGAGTAATAATGTGTGTGAATAAATATATCTATCTGAAAATATACACATACATATATATATATATATATCTACAGATACATATACAAAAGCTAGTATTGCATGTGAATATTTTTAGGTCTTCCCACCTCCCATGGCCCATGCTCCCTGTTACATCTATATTTTAAGTGATGAAAGATGGCTTTGCGGTTGAGGCTGACAGGGTATCCATGTTCTATTCCCAGCCACCACTTAGATAAACTCTGGCAAGCCCCAAAGGCTAATGGGTCTCTCAATCAAATCTTGGCTAGGTTTGTTTAAGAAGAATTCAATTTTACGTTTTTTAACATACTTTGAGCATTTTCATGGAACTGGAAGAAAACTGATTTTTTTTTTTTTAAACTTTGTACATTTGACACAATATTGGCCACAAATAAAATAGCAGCAACAGCTACAACCCACAAAGCATCAGTTGTTTGATTCCTCACATTGAAGTCTTCTTCCACAGACACCTGGGTTTCCAGACATGCCCCAAAGCCCAGTCTCAACTAGGGGCAGCACCGCAAGCCCCAAACCTGCCATGTTTGTTCAGCAAACTGGCCCAATGCATCATTATTGTACTGGCAGGGCTCAATTCAAAAAAACATTACTAAATTCCTCTCCTTGTTCAAACCCCATCCTCCTACCTAAGGAAGAGATATTAATCATATTAATACCATTGATACCATGATATTAATAATTGTACTGTCAGTGTTTTCTTGGGGAGCTGAGCCTATGTGTGAAGACGAAGAAAATGTGAACGTTAAAACCTTTCAAATTAGCAGGGGCACAGAGGCTGGCAGGGTACCAGTAACATTTCCAATCCACTGGTTGCATAACTGGCTGCATAGCTGAGACTTTTCCCTCGAAACTCCCTTTAAACATTCTTGTTAATTCTTTATCTATCATTTATTGTTTACTGCACCAAATTTGGGACATCTCTACCAGTTTACGTGAACTGGCAAATAACCTACTAACATTACCGAGTCATCTGGCCCTTTCATTTTCTGCTCACAAGGGCTTCTGTCTTTCAGGTATCACCATTTTCAATTTACTACTCAACAGCTATTTCTCATTATCTACAGACATAACCCAGTCAACCTACTTGATCAAAGATTCCTGGCACTTATTTTATTTCTCCCAGGATAGCATTTGTGATTACAAGCTGTGCCAATATGAAAATCCCAACAACATTTTCATTTACATTATTAGTTTGCAGACATCTGAGATTAATTTCCAGCTGCACCTCACTTCAGTGAAATCAAGCAGTACAGCTGAAGAACCAGCCCTGAAGAAAACCAGAAGTTAGCAGAGATATCCCACTTTCATATCTATTATCACTTGTAACAAAATCAACCAATATAATTATGCTGCAAAAATACTGAAGGCTGCAATCGGAATACTGAATTATGTCATATCAATTTAAAAGATTAACCAATTTGATCCAACATTCCCCAAGTCATAGAATAGCCCAAGTTGGAAGGGACTCAAAAGATCATCTGGTCCAACCTTTTGTGGGCAGGGAAGCCTAGACAAGATTATCCAGCACCCTGTCCAACTGCATCTTGAAAACCTTCTGGCAAGACCATTTCCATAACTCAAAATACCACTTTGTTATATTGCATCTGTTTTAATCACTATGTTACAGTGCTGTGTTGGATAACATATGTCTAAAAGCTTGCCGAGCTTACAGAAATCACCCTGTAAGTGCCCAACCGCTTCCCTCTGGCTGTCAGCACTAGATTAGCTTCTGAACAGGAACAAGGCCCATAAACAGCAAGATCATCTGTTTTGAAGGCTGGAGACTGAAATCTTGTTTCTTGGGTTACATTCAGTAATTTGAAGCACACTCTTATGTGTTTGATAAAATGTCTTTTCCTTCCTTTTCTAGTATTTATGAGTCTATACACATTTTCCAGCAGGAGCAGGCAGCTGGTGGTGGACGCGGGTCCCAGCCCCAGTCTCCAGGTTGACTCCCTGCATGGCTCTGGGCAAAAGTGTGCTTCAGTCTGTCAGGTCTTACTTACTTCCACTAATTTATCAACAAGAATCACTTTTCCAGACCAGGCTATGCAGCTACTTTTGCAAAATGCAGTGGTATCAATTTAGAACAAGAAGGCATGACCACAACTCTTCTTTATTTATATTTACCATGAAAAGGAAAAATCATTAATGGCTGTTCTCACAACTTTTCTGTATATAGGATCTTTTTCCTCACCTCTCTCATTTCTCCCCTCCTGGTTGTTCTTTGCTGCTTCTTTAGACTATATGCTATTCAGAAACCACCTTTTAACATTATACAGTAACAAGTATCATTTAGTGTGATTATGATATAAAGATAAATGATATAAAGATATGGCATTAAATAAGGAAGCATCAAAGAACCTGAGGGACCATTTGGCCATGACACTAGGAGTAAGTACGACAAACATCAGCTTTGGATCTTGATCAACAAGCAGATAGTGGTTGAGGGCTATGCAAACCACTCCAGAAAGTCTTTCAACCTTGCCCTCACTGTTGGATACCTCTGCAATGCTCCTGCCAAAGATAATCTTCCCCTACGGTTCGTTAACATATTCTGAAAAGACAATTTTATTTACTTTAGAATATGTTAATTATTATGTGCATGTATTATTAGCAGCATTTTTTTTCAAGAATGCACAAGTTATCAGCTTTTTTGGAAGAAAAAAGAAGGAGGAATCACAGCTACAAAATACTCAATTGCTCCCTCCTAGCACTTGAAGTGTAAACATTGTGAGCGTGGCATAATATACCAGTTATAATGTCCTTAAACAGAATAAACATCTCCATCCACATACAGCTGGAGATACCTGTTTCTCCAGGACCACTGCCTCTCTCCTTGATTGAAAAGCAGCTTTTGAAAACAAATTTCCCAGTCTTTCAACCTTGCACTCTAATGCTCCTGAAATACCCATGTTTAACAAGTTGCAGGAGGTCCCTGGGGACCTCCTGCTGAAACTGACAGCACACAGGCATGTATAATAAAAAACCTTTAGCTGTGGTGGAAGACAGTTTATGCAAGGTTTTTCTCTACAGAATTCATTCCTTGGTGTTAGAGACCGATTACTTCTCTTAGGACCCTCAGTACAGACTTCCACTGAAATTTTATCAGCAGACACTATTTCTGCAAAAGGAGTAAGAGAAATATCTCTAACTTGAACTTTGCAACATAATCTTTCATTGCTTTTGGAAGCTAGACTGTGCAGTCAGATTTTTGTGTAATAGTGACAACAACTCAAGCATCAGTAGATACAGAGCTATTTTGGTTTATTTTCTCTAGGACAGGAGGAAGGGAAGCAGAAAGGAACCAGGAGAAGAAAATTAAACCCCTGTAACAGCCTGGAAAACACCATTTCAAATGCTGATTTCAAGGTCATGGAAGGAAGTGACCAATGACTGGGACTATATTTAAATGTAATATGAAGCTTAATACTGTGCTTATTTTTAGGCAAGAATAATAACTATTCTCCTTTCTTCTGTACAAACTTGTTCGTAACAGACATCCTGTCCAAAGAGTGTTCCAGGACAACTTCTAACACAGACAGGAGTGCAGTACGGTGCTATATGGCCATCTACAGGAACGTCAAGGTCTCTTATTTTTTCCTACCACCACAGAGGTATCAGTAGTGCATTTCCATGGTGGAATTTCCTCCCCCAGGGCCAAGTCCAACTCCAGTGAATGATGATTCATATATCGCATCAGACTCCAGACTACATCCCAGTTGAAAGCCAGCCCAGCCAGTATCCCCAAAAATCTCTTAGCCTTTACTTAATCTGTCTGTGATAATTTCAGTTGCGGTTGTCCAAGCCATGTCTTGCCCAGACAAGTGATTCACAGGCATCCAGGGAAAGCTGAACACTAGCCACATCCACTAACTTATTACATGGCTAACCTTCTTCCTGAATCCATTTCTCACTTCAATTTTACAAAAATAAATAGGTTTATCTAACTTACTGCTAGAGTTTGAGGTTCATGTACTGAAAGGACAAACATTATGCTCCTGCATGGACTGAATATTGGATCACTGGGAGAAGAAGAGGCGATTCACACGCTCAAGGTTAAAACAAATGGAGGGGTTTGGGACAGAAGGGATTTCCTCTTCTTCGTTCCTTCCTGCCCCAATGTGAAAGTGCTTTGTTTGGTTGTTTTTCATCTTTTTATGTGTGGTCCCTTTTCCAGGGCCACCTGGGAAATTTATCTAACAAATTCTTCCTGCCAGGAAAGTAAATTTTAAAGTAAAGAGCTGATAGCACTCTTTATTACTCCAGTCCCTTTCCTGTAGCACACTATGGCGGTGGCTTTTGATTTTCATGACGGGTCTAAGCCTTGCTATTGGAAGCTGTGAAATGTGCTGTGGACTGTTGTGTGTCGCTGTGTATAGGCTGTAATAATATTCTGTGGAACCTTCTAGCATAAACCTTTAGAGATGGCCACTACCAATGCTGACAGATGAGCACCTCTTAAGAAAAAGCTGGGCTCATTCACACTGAACAAAAAGCAAGCACAGCACTTCAAGGATGTATCTTCAAGTTTCTGTCTCTCACACACATATACACACCCACAACAATATGCTCACTGGCAACAAGTGCCATTGCACACAGATCTTTTTAAGACACTCCATTTGCTGTTCTAAGCAACCACCAGATCTGCTTGTTCTTCCAGATGTAACCACAAACATTCAGCTGCTTAAACTACACTCTCAGGCCAAATTAATCTTTTTTTTTCATTGAGGAAATGAGGTAACAGGACAACACAGTGCAGTCCGTGGCAATCTTACCCCACTACTAAACTCCTTCGGTTTATAAAAATCACTAAGAGGCAGTTCCTGTGTCAGCTACTCAGAAAGCTGCATGGCAACTCAGCGGCTCTAATACCTTACAAAATTAGTTGGAAAGTCATCAACTTGATATATGGCTTCAGCTACAGCCACATGCTTAAAACAGGGATTGCATCTGAATGTACTATTTGGCAATTCCTATTTTAACAACCTGGTTTAAGTTGTCTTTAAGCCTTGCCAAACTGTAATAAGAAAGGGCAGAAATTTTCCAAAGCCACATCTGCCCCAAACAGAAACTAGCTGGGAAAACTTCAGCCAAAGTATTTAAGACATTTCTAAAAAATGTTGCAGAAATTATGTCATTTCTGTATAAGAAACAATTTTCTGGTGAAAGTTAGAGGGAGATTTCTAGCTCCTCCTTGGTTTGGGTCAAAGAGTTTTGATTTGGCAGGGTAGACTGCATCAGGCAAACATTTCTGTTCTCCTTACAAAAACGAATCTAAATTCAGCTACTTTATACAGGGACTTTGACACTTACACTGGACAAGCACTGGCAGCAGTGGGACTGAGTAACTGACATCCTCAAAAGAAGAGAAGGAGTATGGGAGAGAATTTGGCCAGACTAGCTAGTAAGCAGCTACGGTGTCCAGAATTATCTTAAAAAGGAGCAAGGGACTGAGAGGTAGAGGCCAGAATCTAATACCTGCTGGGCAAGGGGATTGAAATTGAGTTCAGACATCCACTGAATGGAAATTGGGATTAAGAAGCAGTCATGAGGTAGAGACCGTGCATCCTGAAGCATAGGATGGGAGTGAGACAGCTTTGTTGGGAATGGGCAGAAGAGTGTTCACTATTGCCCTCATCCAAAAAATTAAACAGAATCAATTCCTCCTGAAGAAAGTAAAATACAGGATTGGGTCATTTGACATTATAGGCAAGAATCAACTAAGATTAAGACACCTAAACTCAGATGTCTCACCACATGTGGCTACATATGACCTAGTGTTTACACTGAGGATAGTAAATGGATACGAAGGATGGCATTCAGTTGCCTAAACAGAGATCCTTATTGCCATCTGAGACAACAGAGGAGAAGACACAGGGCTGACATCTGCCACAGCATCTACACGACCTGTGTGCTACAGGACAACACTTCAATTTGCCTGGCATCCTTTTGCAGGAAATACGTTATTCTTCTTTGCGATTGACATACCCTCTTCAAAGAGAGGACATAAGCTGGTAAACCCAGTGTCAGCATATGTACCAACAAGAAAGCTGAAGGCCTTGCAGGGTACCTTAGCACAACTGCAATGGTATGCTACAAGCTTATATGTGGGCATCTTAAATTCCTTTCTTTTCTACGGATGCCTTAAGATGGACAAGCTACTTGTATCCAAACATTTCCTAACCTCTGAGGCACTGACTTTGTAACCTTACCAATATTCTTTCAACACATCTTGCATTTGCTTATATAAAGTCTTTATATATTAATTTGGACTGAGATATTCAGAAGCATCTAATAAAATTAATACAAACCCTCTTTAATTTGTAACAGCCAATAAAACAGCACCATGCATACATAATGCACATGTTCTCTACTGATAACCTTTGATACCTTTGCCAACTAAAGCAACCCCAGAGCTGGTTTTCCCAAACACTAAAGACAAATATGGTCAAACAAATGGTTTCTGAAAGACAATAGCAAGGCAAGATTGCTACTGAGAGCAAGGCCCTGAGAGTCTAGCTTAATTTCTCTGCCTCCTATTTCTCTGTGCTTGAGGAATTCAAACTCACTGAAATCTCTTTAAGTAACTTGTGAGGACCAAAGAGGAAGCTCGAAGCACCGCAAAAAAGGTTAGTGAAGAGAACAACTGCAGACACCTACATGTTTCGCACTATGTTAACCACAAACAAATTTTGTTTGAAATCTCAAACACAAGATCAAGCAATTCAGGCCCCAAACCTGATGCGGATATTTGGCAATCACCAATCTGTGTGCAAAAGAATAAAGAAAACCCTGCTCTTTGTACTGCTGTTATAGCTGTTTACTTTCTGGCACGAATTCGCAGTTCCTGAGATCTTATATGTTCTGTAACCACAGAGCTGCAAAGGTTTGAGAACTCTACTAGACCTTGGGCCAACAGTTCAACAAACAACTACAAAAGAAGAGTTCAGATCTTCAAAGAGAAAGAGGAAGGAAGTCAACTGTCAGCTAGCTTAAAAAAAAAGAAAAAAGAAAAAATTTGCAGATGATTTATTGCTTACCAGTTTACTTCAGAAAAAAACCCCAAACCCTAAGAGCCTATGAACCTAATTGTGAAAGGGAACAGAAGCTTAAATTTTCCCCCTTCAAGGGGACACTGTATCTTTTTCAGCAGGGATGGGCTATGTGGACCTTTACAGAGCCACTAAAGGGCAGTCCGTGCCAATCCCTCTCCTGTCGGGTGACCAACATATAGGCAACCGCATCACCCTAAGCGGCACGTATCTACGCACTTCTTCACATGATCAGACATATCATGCTCACACAATAAGCACCGAAATTACGTTCTCCACACTCAGGTGATCTGATACACCACACACCTAGGCTGAAGAAGCCCTTAAGGAAAGCAGCAGATTAAATGTTCTGCCAGACTGTATCCAACTGTATTTTTGCCACCTCTGGCCTTAACTGTGCAAAATACTTGAGATGTTTAATGTTGGTGAACTACCCAAAGCTAGAACAAATCATGCACTTCAGAGAATGAGAAGCTAAAAATCTTCAATCAGAAAGAACCATAGCTCACACATACTCATTAGGCAACTACAAGAGAAAAATATCATAACATTTGGTTTACTCTGCATATCCCAGTCTGGGGATACAGAACTCAGCCAGGACTCACCTCTAAATTGCTCTTCACATCTCTTGTGATCAGGGGAGTCCCAGGCACAGAAATTGAAGTCAAAAAGATCTTTTCTCTGTCCTTCCCTTGCTTATCTCAGACAAAGAGGAGGAAGATGAAGCCTGACTGGAAAGCATAGGAGTGAAAAAGAGGCACAGAGATGTCATAAGAATTAAAGAATAAGGGCAAGGGAAGGCAGCAAATAACAGAACAGTGTGGAGAGATAAAAAAGAGTGCACATGAATAGAAGCAAGAGAACAAGAGAATACAGAGATACAGAAAAATGGCACGGCAGCTAGGAGAATATCCATAGGAATGGACAGGAAGCAGAGAAAATATAAGGCAAGATATAGGGGATGGAAAACAAGAAAAGAGTCAGAAACAAGCAGGCCTGTCATTTCACAAGTAACAGAGTTATAGGTTTCTGCTATCTGTATCATGCATACAGAAAGGTGAAATCAAAACCATCTCAGCAACCTCAGCTTTTTAGGCCCGATTCTGTAACTGTACAACATTTCAATAAGAAGTTCACAGCTCCATGTCAGATCCCTGAAGTGGGGATGCACAGATGTCTTTGGAAAAAAACCACAATATTCCTAGGATAATGCCAGTGTGTCATCACAAAACTGCCCTAACATCTAATATATTTCAACTGATTTTGATATTCTGTTGCTTTCTTTTGACCAAAACTTTCTGATTTGTTGCTTTCACTGAAGGAACAAGATGAGACAGAAAGACAGCCAACCACAGAGAGAAGCGTGCGACCCCAAGACCAAATCAGGTATCAATTTTCTTTGATTTCCCTTCTCTCTTTTTTACCCCTCCCATATTTCAATTGCCTTATAAATCTCTCATGGTTCTTACAAACTTTTAAAAGGTGTATTACAGAACTTTTTTTAAATTTTATTTTTATTTTAGTACTTCTTTATTTAAGAAATTATATTGTTACTTTGGGAACATGTCTTCTCTTCTAGGTTACTCCATTAGCAAGCACATATTTTTTTCCCTACAGTGGAAAAACAGATGTCTCCAAGCAGCATCATACAGGATTTTTTTTCAGATATGAAAGGAAGTTATTATATCAGTGATGCCATCCTTACCTTAACCAATAGTGGGTACGCCAACTGGCTTCATCTGGTTATGGGGCACTGCAGTTTACTAAATCATGTAACTTTAGGGAGTACATCATTTTATTGAGCTAATCTATTGACACACTGCTATCAATTCAGCTGGCTAATTTTGGCAATAACACAGTTGCCTGTGTTTCTCATTATCACTTCTTTTGCTCCCTCTTATTTCTGTCATTTCATCATTTTGTTCTGCCAACTAACACACATATAAAATACAAAGGCTTTAATTTTCATCCTCGTTAGATATCAGTTCCCCATCTCTTAGGTGCACACTCTACTTTCGCATACAGGATACAATTTATCCCAAACACATCCTAAAATGCACATATTCCAACATGATTACATCTTTTCTCAGTCTCAGTGTTGTTCCAGAATAGCTCAAGCCTATAAAGTAAATTTTGTGTCTTGTCCTTCAGGGGCCAAAAATTGGGATTATCCAGCTTAATCTCAGTCTCTCATCACCACTCATCACCACCTCTGTTAAAACCTCAAGCTCACACATCTACTTCTAGAGGACTGTGAGGGGAGAACAAGATAACTGAAGCGTGCTGCTTACCAGACCCAGGTCTATCAAAAGAAAAGCTTTGAAGGTAATTGCACCCTGGTGCAACGTACCAGTGGGAGCCCACAGAGAGGCATTCCCAAACAAGCACATGTCCCCAGTCCATCTCTTAGACCAACCAACAGAAAAGCTTAAAGGACCCTGGAAGTCTGCACATCTGACTGGACCAAAAAAAGCTCAGAGACTCATCAGCTACTTAAGCTGGACTCACCTCCAGTTAGAGCCTGCCAACAGCACAAAACCCTACGCAGCTCCCACGCAAGCCATGTGTCAGGCCTTGCCAGTGGCAACAGGTGCTCTTGCCTTTGGAGTCTTCTCAGGGACTCCACGGAGCACTAGAGCAGTTCTAGGATATCTCCCAGTGATTCTAGTGATTCCTTCTGTATCCTGATGAAAACCTAACCCAACCAGTTGAATTGGCCCTCACAAAGACATATCCCCATCCACCGTTTACTCTGATGTAAACCAACAGAGCAAAACCATTCAGAAATGACCACATTTATCATTTGCTCCAATATTATGTGCCAATAGCTATTACAGAAATGCTCTCAGAATTTCCCTGTCTCTTGATTGTTAGTTAAGCCAAACATGCCGTAAAGTTTATATGAGAAAAACAAGGCTAAACCCCAATCTTATTATCCATATCCACAAAAACAGTCCAAGCTGAGAGAAACACTTCAGGCACCCACATAATGTTCTATAGGCATCATCACTGGCCAGAGGTTGAACAATTGAAATTTGTACTATTGACTAAAGACATTTCTTGTAAGATCTACAAAAGGAAGTGACTATCTATAATTTACCTTATTTTTCTAAGTAGGAATGTAGCAAGAGTATAGGAAAAGGAAAACATGATTGACAGTCCATGTATAATTCAATATGTTTCACTTAGGAGATCACAGTGTTGTAGTTAGTGAAAAATAAAATTTTTTGCCAAAGAGCTATCACCCACTTAACTCACAATAATTGTAGTTTCAGCTGAAAGAGTGCAGAGTTAGTTTAGAGAATGCAATTTAATGTTATCCCAAATGATAAGGCTCTTAAGCTCTGCTAGTGAAAGAGCCAAATCAGCCCAAAGCAACCCACAGCAGACCTCCCAACAACTGATGACTCTCAAGTACTGTTTGTTAACAAATACCATATAGTATTAATACTGATAGCAGCCCAGAACCTGCATTATATTGCCAACAAGAGCAACCTCCACAGGTCATGTTTCCCTACTGATATCCGTGAATATTTCTGACCACAAATACATCTTACATAAAACTAAAGAAATATTTACATCAATTACAGCAACTAAGAATGACTTCAGGAGAAACATCCTACATTCCTCAAGTACTTCAACACCTTAA
The DNA here is from genome assembly GCA_013401275.1 of Pandion haliaetus. Classification (NCBI taxonomy): domain Eukaryota; kingdom Metazoa; phylum Chordata; class Aves; order Accipitriformes; family Pandionidae; genus Pandion; species Pandion haliaetus. The sequence continues at coordinate 48,642 of VYZV01037127.1, read as the reverse complement.
AATGGTAATTTGGTTCTCTTTGTTGCCTGTCCTACATGGTTGTAAGGTTTTTGAGCAGTTCCTAAATAATGCCACCTTCAAGCCAAAGAAGTCTAAATTCCGGAGGCAAGGTATCCCAGCAGGCAAGCCCCTGGGTTGCTGGGAGCAGAAAGAAATTCTGAAGCCAAAATACTATTCAGAAGTTTGAAAATAAGTTAGGAATTTCCCCCAGAAAAGCTCAGCAGCAAAGAGGACTGGCTGAACTGCCGGCTGCCAGGGAAACATGAATCTGGATGGCTCTTCAAGGGACAAGGCATTCACCTGCTGCCAAGGAGCAACAGGTCTGCTCCCATTCCTGAGCTGCCAACAGGCTGAAGTAGCTTTTGCAACACACAGGGCAAATTAGCATGAAAATGAAGAGCAACAAATTAAACATGTTGCAAAGATGAAGGCAGAAAGTGGTCACAAATTAGGATTTTCCAGGTTGCGACTGATCTGTGGGGGTTTTTTTTCAATTATGCTGGGTTTATGAAATCATTACTATAAATATACTCATTAAGCCACTGCACAAATCTGGTGAAGCTGCTCACCTAGTATTCACTTTTATGGAATTGCGTAAGATATTTGTAGGCCAAAGTTTAACATCAAAGTTCAGAGAAATGCTGATTGGGTTAGTAAGGAGTGGAGTTCACAATAACATGCAAATAAAACTTCTCACACCTAGAGAGTTCTACAAACACGTTCTAATTCATCTTCACAATAGCTCTATTGGGGAGTTAAGGACAAATTATCCTCCTTTTTAGAAATTAAGGAAAGAAAAACAGAGAGAGTCATTTACCCAGAGTCACTGCGGGAGCAAGCAGGAGCTAACGAGCTTTTGATCTTTAGTGATGCACTAGTCGGCACATGTCTCAGATCTATCCGGGCACCGTTTCTCACCGCAGTGAATTCCTCATTGCAAGGTCTGTGCCTGTGTCAATACTGTCAACTGAAATTTCAACAGAAAGACATGGGAATACTTTCTAATGAACCAGTTCGGCAGCGAGATGAGTTAAGGACCAATTCTCCTTGCAGGCTTGGCACATAAGTCTCATTAAAGTTAACAACAGATATGAGACTCATGTACAAGGGAAAGCGATTAGAGCCTTAAATCCAATCAACATTGGGTTTACTGCGTTGTTCCACTTCAGCAACTTCTTTACTGCCTACACTGATGCTGCTTTCCCAAGGAAGTTTATTTGTACTTGCATTCTTTCTGCAGCGATTTTTCTTAGAGAAATGCAAGTATTCTGTGTTCAGCATTGCTAACAGGGCTGCCTCTAGGAGTAAAAGTGGTCACACCTGGATAATTGGTAAGGTGAGGATTAGGGACAGTTACAGAATTAAGGACTTCAAACAAAACTATAAGACAAGCTCGTAATTCAGTGAGGGCTGAGAACTGCTCAGAGGGATGAAGATGTACACATGCTCTTTGTTCAACATGGCAAAAACACACCAGGAGATTTTGGGAAACAGCAACTTTCTTCTCGAGCAGCAGGACTCCACTTTAAGAGGCAGGATAGCTCACCAGTTCACATCTCACACACAAACATACACAGTTAAACCAGCATTCAAACTAACAGCCAAGCATTGTGTTTGGTTTTTTACAACAAATAGCTAGAATCAACCCAGGGAAGGACTACACAGTGGCTTTTGTCTCCACAAACCCCACTTTGCCTACCTGCCTCCCGGCTGCTCTCCTCCCCACCGCCCACCAGAGCCCCTCTCCAGGTTTGTTTCCACATGTCAGACCCTCCAGGTCACAAATCAACAGACAAGGTTGTCTTTTCAAGACCCTTTCTCTGTTTACCTGGACCCAGTGAAAGCTTATAAATGGCATATGCGTATTACACAAGAATTAAAAAAATAAAGCTAGTCAAGAAAACATGGTTTACACACAGATGCTGTAAGGTGTCAGAGCAGATACAAACTGGGGAATATTCCAAGACATGTACGAGGTGTTACATGATACAACAGCCTTAGACTGGCAATAATACAAAGCTCGGTCGTTTTTAAGCACAGAGAGAGAAAAAAAATTGTGTATAGAAGCTTCTCAAACATCCCTGTCGCCAAAGGAAATAACGGTCCACCAGCAGATGAAGCACTTTCTACCCACTCAAATAAAAGCCATACTGTCACCTGTGTGACCACCCAGGTCTGCAGAGGAAATCTTTAACTCTTTTTTCTCAATTTGTACACAGGCAGTAAACAAAAGCATTCAAAAACATGTATTAGAAAATATATATAGAATAAATATGACTGCATTGGAGATTTTTTTCTTTCTGACTGGTACTTTTCATCATCCAAATGAGGGAATTACAGAGCAGGAGGCACAACCCTATTCTATAACTTAAGATTCTTTGGGGGGGATCAACAAATTAACTGTAGCTACCCAAATGAGCATAAGATAAATATCTTACATGGGTAGGTTAAGAATAAATCACAAATTAATTTAATTTAATCTGAAGCAGCAAACAGCCTCTGAGTCAAGAAGAAACAGCAGATACAATACACCTTGAATTCTGTAAAGCTTCTTACATTGCCACACAGGACATTCTCATAACCAAATCAGAGAAATAAGGTATAGATAAAAATCACTGTTGAGAGTGCCCCCTCTCAAAAAGCCCTCAAAAGGGGAACTAGTAACTAGTGATGGCTTGCCACTAAGGTTGGAAGACTCCTGCATAGCATTACTGCTGGCCTGGTTGTCAGCAGTGCTTTTATTTATTATCTGGATAACAGATTAGAGAAGATACTTCATAATAATTATAAAATAATTTCATTTAGACTGCATGAGGTTTTTGAGCTTTCTTAGGGACAGCAACCAGTATGATCTTGCAAACTAAGAAATGATCCTCATCCGTGAAATGAAACACTATAAACTACAAAGTGCCAGAGAAAGGAAGAAGGAAATGCCTCAATATGAAGCAGGGAACAGCTGGCTATTAGCTGGGCTGCTAAAAGGGATAACTACTTGAGGATGAGTCAGTGACACGAAACTGCTGCAAAAAAGGACAAATGTCACAATGGGCATACTAGGAGAGATGTCAGACAGCATTAGAGGCAATTTTTCCACTTCATAAGACTTTTAAGAGTCCCCCTCTGTATCTTGTTTGCCCAGATCTTCTTCAAAACATGGTGCGCCAAAATGGAACAGTCCAGGGAACAAGAGGAAGATTATCAAATATGGTCTATATGTTGATAGAAATAGGGTTTCAAGACTAGGAAAGAGAAGACAAGAAGTAACATGTCAATGGTCAAATAGTCTGCATGGTCACTAAGACAAGAACAAAAATAAATCAATTTAATTTGTAGAAAATAAGATTTAGGTTGGACACTAGGGATAATTTCCTGTCAAGATGATGACAAAGTTTAAGAGACTACCAAAGAATGCTGCAGAACCTGCTGCTTTGGAAAGTGACATACTCTACTAGTAAGAACTTCTATCAAGAACAGTTTAGCTAGAGGTGGCCTGATTTTGTTAGCTTTGGAAGCTCGATCTGAGTTTTGTAATCTCCCACACACTCCACTTTCATGGAAAAGGTGGTCTTGGATGAAGGAGTCCATAGCATCATCTCTTCCTCTCATGTGGATTCAGCAGAGGCAGCTCTTCAACCTGTACGTCTGTCTGTGGGCAGGACCAGGATGAGAGAGCTGGTTGTGGGAGCACCGTGTGCTGCTTAAGCAGGCATTCCCTCTTTTCATCGGTCCTGCTGGCTCTGTGTGACCTATTGGCCATCCATGACCTCAGTCCAGTCTAGCTACACCTATCCTGCTTTAGTGCAAGAGGGTGGACCAAGTCATCTCCTAAGGTCCAGAACGGAAAGCAAATGTTGCCAGAAGGTGTGTCACAGAGATGGGGCTTAAGACCTTGGCTTTGATTTCATAACGGCCAAACTCATTCTAGTTTCAATTGTTTTGTCCCACAACAGACAATATAATTATGGGCTGTCTGATGATGCACAGCAGGAATTAAATAGTTTTCATAACATTAGACCTGGCACCCTTCACCACATATCACAAATGAAAAGAAAAATATATATTTGAATAGTCTTGGTCTTAAGTGGCTCTAATAGCTCTCTCGCATGCTATAGTCTTCAACATACCCTTACAATCACAAAATATGTAATCATTTTTTTCCACTTTCATTCAGTGCTTATGTATTCAAGTTATTCATGCTAGAGAACAACTTTCCACTATGCAAAGTCTGTAGTTTTCAACAAATTACATAATTAACATGGAAAATAACCCCTGAAATGCATGGACAAATACGTTATCCATTCTTGTTTTTTCCTTCAACCAAATCAACTCCATTTTCCCCATACACTCAGAACTTTGAGATTGGTGGATAGTGCATTTTAGCCAGTCCTCTGCTCCCACAGTGAATGGGCAAGGTCCTATAGGTGCTAACCTTTTCGTCTCTCAAGTTGTCTTGTCTGCACAATCCCCTATTCTTTGGCCCCAGAAACATAGCATTATCTTGGCAGAAACTGCACCTTCCTTCAGCAAAACGCAGGGATCACTTTTGGGAAAGAGAGCTCCAGAAAAAGTACAAAGTTTAACTCACAAACAGGTCAAGTAAATTTTCTGATCAGGCCTTTTTTAATTCTACATTTGCGCTGCAAAATGCTCCAACCAGGCTAAAATCCCACCCAAGCTGTTCACCAAACACTTTAGCTACATTTCAGCATTCTTGCAAAACACACGAGCACTCTCCAGTTCTCTGATAGTGAGAACACAGTACAAGGACTGCCCATAAAGTCAATCACAGATTCAAGAACAAAAAGCGTCCTGACTCATTTATGCTCCTCAGCCAACACACCCTTTGGCAACCAGCTCCATAACCCATGAGAAGATGAAGAGTGGAGTTGGGAGAGGTGAACCAGTTGTCACTGTACTGTAACACCAAGTCACACCATTGTCCTTGTTTGCTTTGCTGCTTATGAATTTTTCTTCATACACTGTCTGGGTAACACTGATGAAAGCAGAAACACTGATGAGAGCCCTGTTCCACCATAGTGGGCTTGCTGTGGTAATATTTATATAATAAATAGGTGCTGAGAGTACAAGGGTGAAATATGACCCTGGCACGGTATGATATTTAATAATTAAGCAAGTTTTGGAGTTTCAAGGTACAGAAACATTGGCCTGATTAGTGTCAAAGCAGTAAACACTATCTTTAAAAGTGGTTTATTACAAGTGCAGAAGTGAAGAAAGCAAATTTAAAGCAGCCAAAAATGTAAAGCTTTCTTTTCAACACAGTTCTTTATTCCTTTTTATTTTAGCTGGAGAAACATAGGCACCACACAATGCCCAACCAGCCACACAGCAACCTGTCCAATTTACAGCAGTGCTTGGCAATTTAAGGTTTTCCTTCAGGTGCTGACAGTCATGATGAAAAAGAAAAGCCACATGGCTGATTACACCCTGCAGTCTCTCTGGAAGCACAAAATAAGAGGGATGGGGGAAAAAAAAACCCAAATCTTCCTGTTTAGTTAGAGTTCAGGAGCTAGAAAAAAGAGATTATACTGTTATATATATGTCTATCCTTCCGTCCTAGACTGATGAAGACATTACTCAGGATGACGACAAGGAAGGCCCAGTATGGTGACAGGTCAGGCAGGTGGAGGATAGTGGGCTGGCAGTCATGAAAGCAGGACATGCTTCCTTTGACCCCCAACTGCCCAAATATCAGATGCAAATTTTAACTCTCTGGTTACCAATGCTGGATGCCAGAAAGTGGTAGTGAGCAGCATGGTCATCTTCTCATTTAGAAATGGGGCCTTATTTCCACCAAACAAATTTTGATACACTAATTTCTAATTCTGGTAATCTCTTGTTTTCCAATTATTGTCTTAAAGTAGTCCTTGGGGACATCACCAAGCCCAATTAATTCTTTTTCTCTGAACTATATTGACCTCTATAGAAAAACACATTACTTCAGAGAAATTAGAGAACAGGTCCCAAGTAAAGCTTTCTGTCCCATTATTTTTGAGAACAAAAACCATATTTACAGTCTGAAACTCTCTATACCAAAATCAAAATTTTAGAATATGGGTCAAATTTACAGTGTAAGGAGCTTAATTATTCTTTTAAAACATAATCTATGCTTTCCCACAGTTATCCTATAATGCGTTATACAAGTAACCAGCCCAGTTGTACAAGGGAAGCTGAGAAAAGAGAACAAATTTTCACCATGGCATTAGAGTCTGACAACTGCTGGAGGCAGGTTACCACACTTAACTGACAAATTATTTCACCTGCTATTGCAAACCCTGCATTCTTAAGTACTTTAGACAAACCTCTTCATAAACCTCTTAATCTGTCACTTTAAACAATTCCCAGGCTGGAACATTCAACTCAAAGTAATACAAAGTTAACCCTCACCAAAGAAAACTCATAGTGCTGAAAAGATGTGCTCTGCAGCAAATTTAGCTTGAGACAGATGCTTGCAAGTTCATTCAGACCTGACTGATCTGTAAAGGCAGAGGTTTTTCTTTTAAGATGGGGAGAATTGAAAGGAAATTAAAGGTTAAAAAATGATTAAGATAAAAATCACACAGATGAAGAAGCCACAAAGACAGAGGACCTGCCAGGTGATTATTTTTAACAAAATGCAAAATACCAAGGTATAAGGTTGAAAAAGGTAACTTGTTAAACTGACAATACAGATGAATTAATATAGCCAGAAAGTTTTCCTTAACTGTTTGTAAATTAAAGTATGTGTATATAAACCTGTCCAGGTCAACAGCAATTTTACTCCTGAATTAAGATGCTGTTGTTGGGGAGTATAAAATCTTCCCAGATGTAGATTACAATTCCTAAATCCTGGAAGATTGCATCATCAAGTCAACAGGACACTGAATTAAGTCATCTCTGTCACTGACATACTCTCTGACTTCTTGTAAGTCATTTCTCCTGTGTTTGTTTCTGTTGAAGCCCTTCCTCAGCTTTCACCATAAATAATATAAACTCCTCAGAGCAAAATTTTTCTTTCACTGAATGTCTACATATCTCTAGCACCAAGAAGAACTAGGATTTCACCTCAATGCAAGCAGCAACAGAGAGAGATTCATCAATGCCTCCAAGGCTGTTCTTCCCATGCAGTTTGATTTCTGCAGAGGCCAAGGAATGTTACACAATAGTGTCTCCATTTCTCCAAGCACTTTTGTTTGACCTGTTGTATCCCTTCCACTGGTGATCTCAAATTCTGAATGTAACTGGCACTTAAGACTCAAATACATTAATTACACGTAGAACATCTGATGAGGAATTTAAATGTAAAGCAAAAATCTAGCTTTCAGTCCTCCATGAGTACAGAAGTTAAAAACAATCTGCACTAGAAAGACCATCTGATGTACTACCACCTGATAACTTACAGTCCATGTTTGACAAGGATCTAATAGTGCTTATTCAAGATTTGTGCATGATTCAAGATCATAAAACAATTCAAAGTGGAAGGAACTTCCAAGTCTCTAGTCCCAGCTCCTGCTGAAAGCAGGGTCAACAGTGAACTCCAACCATGTTGCACAAGGCTTTAGCCAGTCTTGTCTTGAAAACCTCCAAAGATTCATAATCTTTCATGATCTGAAAGAAACGATCCCTTTCAAATCAACACAGGAGTTCTGGCCTCAAAATAAAGTTTTTGTGTGATACTCCTCCAATTCACTCCGACATGGAAGCATTTTACTATTGCACTGAAGGTGTTTCCATCTCACCTTCTCTCTTGTAGCCCAGCAGGCTCAAAACACATCTGCAGTCTTAAAAAGCCCAGACGTTGCACTGATGATAAAGTGAAATTCTGGGTCCATGTAAGCTGGAGATGGAATATCCTTGGGTTTCAGTAGAGCCAGCCCTGGCTACAGGGCCCCAAATATGCAGAGATATGAACCTAAACTCAGAAATTCTTACTTTTAGCTATGGTTGATAATTATATTCATTTTAAGGAGATGAACTGCATTTTCAGCAGCCTATCAGTTTCTTAACCGGCAGGTGAGTCTAAAAGGCTTTTCTCTAGCATCCAAAACAGGACCATAAGATCAGAGAATAGCTCAGGTTGGAAAGGATCTACATAAATCTTTATCCCAACCTCAGGTTTACAGCATGCTTAGCTATGAGGTCAGACCAGGGTTTTAAAAGAAAAATATACCCACACCAAAGTCACTCTAGAAACACCCCATATTTCAAAAAAGGAAAAAAATAAATTGTATTTTTAATTCAGTATCATCTCAGTTTTTGGAAAACACATTTGGAACATTCAGTTTTGGTTACACAGGAAAACAGACAATATTGGGTGGATAGTGAATTGTTTTGGTGTTATATAAGACATTGGTTAAAAATCCATGTGACTTCAAAGGGAGATTACTCAAGATTATAGACCTAGGGTGAAATTCTGGCTCCGATTAAAATCGTTGGCAAAAATCCCACTGGCTTGACCACTGCCAGGATTTCACCTCTAATCTGAAGTGCCCATGTTTTACCATACAAACCCATGCATGCAGACGCAGATGTATCTTACGAGTGCATCTCTCTGCAACAATAAAGCCTGGAAAACTTTTTGCAACCTCCCCCAGAGCTGTGTGTGGGTTTTGTCTCATTTTTAAGATATTCTCTCTTCCACTCTAGACTTTTCTCTCTATACAAATTAGGAAGACTGTGTATGCAAGCAAAAACAATTGAATTGTCTGGAAAAAAAGCTGTGAAACATATTTTTCTGTTCTTTCTGGCCATGGCTTTAGGAATAGCAATGAGCACAGAAACCTTGCTCCCATTCCACTGCCTTTCCCACCTCTGGTGAAGCTGGAGAGACCATGCTCCATCCTCAGTAATGGCAAAAAGATGTTTATCCTGACACACAGTAGCCTGCAGAGCGTCCTTTAGAAAAGCACCCTGAGATCAGGGCAGTGCCTGTGAGACCCAGGTGAGTGCTGAGGTGGAAATACCGTTTACATTGGCATTTCATCTGCACATCCACGTTCTCCTTTTTAATGTCCACCTACTTCACCACAAGGATGCTACCAGGGGAACAACTCTGTGACCAAAAAACCAGCCTAAAAGCAATTACTGAAGTGTTCCTTGTGCCACAGATAATGTTCCACGTGGAGACTGACAGCCCAAAGGCAGTCAGATTAAAAACAAATTCTGATCTGATTTTTACAGTGTTTCTTCTTTCCCCCGGGCAAATCCTGCTTGACTGTTCCAGCGTGCCCTGCACCAGCAAGCTAGCAAGCACAAGGCCAACACCTCTATACATAATCAACAGCCGCTGCGACAAAAACCCAGCCATCTTCCAGCCATCTTCCATGCTATCCAACAGGAGATCATCTGCAGCTGTCAGTGTACAGTTAAAAACATGTGCAGTACAGCCTCCTCAGATGATGTCTGGGGATGCTTGCTCTTCCCAGCGAGCATAGAGGTTACGCATTATCATGTATTCTCCCCTGCCAGGTAAACCCGAGGCATCCCGCCTTATTCTGGCAAAAGGCATTGCTGGAATCTATCCCAATGCCACCGCTTGTGCTTTCAACACAGTTCTGCACTTCAGCAAGAGGTTTCCCCAGCTAAAAAAATGAGCATAACACTCGTTTACAGCAAAAGCGTTGTGACAGTTAACTGTGTAATGCTTGTAAAAGCCTCTGAAAATATAAATCAGTAGTGTTGAATTACCAACCTTGATTGTTATTGCTTATGCAGAACTTTGGGTTGGGGCTTACAAAGGCAAGAGAAGATTAATTATAACTTGTCCTAAAAGAAAAATAGGAGGAAATGAAACACTCTCAATTTTGCTCTCATGAAAAAACGCAGTCACTTAGAGCAGCCTGAAGATGCTGAGATCACCAAGCTCACTAGCCAGCATACAAGAGTGCTTGAATGAGCACTAAGCACACAAGAAAGGGATCAATAGATCCCTGCCTCTCAGCAGCACACAGTTTCACAAACATCAACGCCTCCTTCTCAGACTGGCCCAGTGACAAACTTTAACATGTACACAACTGAAAAGCATCAACTTGGGCAAGAACCTCTTCCCAAACCCACAACTGTGCATTTTGTCATAAAGTTTGCTTTTTGCAATCTGCTGCTGTCAGGAACTTAACACAGCAACAATAATTTAAATTCTAGTGTTAACAGAAAATATTGGAGTCTTCAATGCAAGTTTTAAAGTTTCAGTGTTTTAAATATAAGCAGTGTACTCTTCTGTGCCCAATGCAAACACTACGTGACTGTTACACTGCTGGGCTGTGGAAGGAGCAAGAGAGGCAGCTGTGGTTGCAGGGAGATAGGTGCTTTATTAGTGCATGCTAAGCATTGATATGGAAAATGCAACACAACTTCTACATGAAATTATACCCCTTGTAGTCCTGGAAATGTGTAAAACACAGCATGTGAAATAGAGACAGCACAGGTCTTGCTTTTAGAGAAGTTAAGCAACTGTCTAGTTTCTTCAAAGGGCCTGTAGGATCCACAGATCTTTTTTTCCTTCCCAAAGTAATCAAACCATAGACATAAATCTATCACATATCTTGCACTATGAACTCTACTCTCCAAAAGTATTGACATCTTTACACCTGTCATCACCCAAACAGAAGAGAGCCAAATAACAAGAAAAATTAACCCACTGCTAGCAATCGTTACAAAGTCAATAAATTTTTACCTTGATCATATCTCCCTAAAGAAGGAAGCACTGCACTTTAGAAGACCTCAATACAAAGATTATCAGAGTTAAGCAGTTTAGGTACCTCTGCAAGTGAAACTGTGGTTCCTGTGCTGATACTGGAAAAATTTTGCCAACTGTAGTAGCAGAGCAAGCTAATTTCTTCAGAGGATGGGGAGCTTTTAGCTTAGACCTCTTTGGCTGAACACATTGTATGTGCTAATCAGAATTAATATGCTTGATTCAGCCACTATTTCTTTATTTGGATCTAAATGTTCACAAAATCAGCAGGGATTTTTTTTTTTTTTTTTTTTAATCTTGCAGCAGATGGAAATTTCCATACTACAGTTCTGCAATGACTGTAAACAGGAGACTGGTTTCAACATCATCAGATCTTAACCCTTTATATAAAACAAGAGTGGCTGAATAATCTGTAGGGAAGGGAGATCAGGGCAATCCAACAAGGGCTCTGTGCAAAAAGGAGGAACTGAGATAAAGCTACATTTCTGCTCAGCTCCCCATTTTTAAACTCCAAGGAAGACAAGGAAAAAGGGGGGTGGACGGTGGAGAAAAAGGTCCCTAACTTTGCAGAACTTAACACTTTATTGTTAAAAGTCTGCCTCTGCTCCTTCGTCCAATACTATATACTAGCTTGCACATGACAGAGTAAAGAAGTCATAAGAAAAAAGCCTATACAAATGCTACAGGATTCCTTCCAACTCCCTCACCTCCTAATTCAAGACATATATACGCTTTTCAATACTGGATGACTTCATTTTTGAGCCATGGCATCCAAAATTAGACATCTTTAGTTTTTTTTCATTAACTTGAAGAGTGAACAGGGACAGAGTATGCATTCTAAAATACAATCTCTCTCATGCGCGTTACCAGGCTGCTGTGTAGGAGAAGCAGCAGACAATACTGAGTGCTTCCACCATCCATGCTCCATACCCCTCCAATTTTCTGTACGCACTGGAGGTGCAGCGACTCTGCCTCTGTCATACCTTTTATAGAGCATGTTTTCCAGAAATATGCATACACAGGAAAAGGAGACAGGGTTTCTGAGTTTTCAACTCTTGTCCTATGCACAGCAGTTGATTTTTAATCTACTTCAGGATTTGCCTCAATCTTCAGACATCAATGGAAGGATTAAATGCTTCAAGGGGGTATTTATATAGTCTGGGTCCAAGTCATCTGAGGGATATATTGTCCCTGCCACACCTCTCCATGGAAGCAGCCAGGCAGGTTTGCTTTGTTTTCCCTCCAAGGAAGGAAAAAGTAAAATGACAATAAAATAACAGTTTTTAAAAACCCAATATCTAAAGATCTAACAAGTTCCACAGTGATGTGGGGTTAAATCCCAAATTCTACGTCTTGCTTAAGTTATAAAACAAATGCAAAACTGTCAAAACCTTCTGTCACATCTAGCAAGCACAGACACATATTTCAAGTTCAGAAACAACATTTCAAACCCTTGAAATACAACCAGTCTCATTAACAAATGTACATTCTCCAAGCAGAGATGTTCTGGTTCATGACTTCTGTACTTCGTACCAAGAAGTGATCCAGCCTTGTGCAAACTTTGCGATCTCCATTGGAGAGGACTTCCCCCCAAAAGTCTCATTTAAACATTCCCACCTTTCACAAGATTTACTAGACTTGTTTACTGTCTGTTGTTTAACACGCTATTCTCATAAAACCCTCTTGGTATGCTGTTACAGCAGCCTGAACAAAACCAAAAGCTAGATCAAAATGTTTAAGCTTCCTTCTACTTCTAGCATATTTTTGCCACCAAGGGACTATCATTTGGTCCCTATAGTTCTACATCCACTAATTAAAGAGTGCATCTCATCTGCATTGCAACACTACCCATGCAAAACCAATCAACCATCTATCACAGTCATGAATTGAAATCTGTGAAGTATCATACTACCGATAAAACCAGATATTATTGTGTCCTTTCAAAATATGATGAATCTTCTCCCTCACAGAGCGGTTTCCTTTTATTTTTTGCTTAAACCTAACTAGAGGGAGCTGGAAAGCCTGGCCCTTTGTGAGTACCAGGCCCCTGAATTCCTTGTCTGAGTCTGCAGCCTATGTATAGTTTTTGATTAATATTTATTTGACCATTGTGAATTCCTTTTGAGTTCTGCATATCTTACTGGGCCTGGTTTCACTAAACTGGCAGCGATGGCTGTAAGTTAAATTTTGTATTTTTATATGCCTTAACACAGATACTTTTTGAGCCTGTGGTTTTATTNAGGAAAAAAAAAAAAAAAAAAAAAAAAAAAGTGCTCCACACAGAAATGGCTACTTTCATACAGGTGTGAGCAAGGGCTATGGTTTACTGCTGAATTATTGCATAGATTTGAACACACTGCTCCAAGAAAAGATCTGTAATTGTTTAGTGGTTGAGCTGCTGGCAGAATTCCCTGCCTGGGGCTGTTTTTATAAATAGGCCTGAGGACAAACAAACAAGCTACTAATAACAAGTCGACTGTTCTGTTTTGAAGCAGCACTGCTTTTTGTTGTCCAGCACATGAGAAGTTCAGATGGCAAATATAGCAAAACTCATGGCAAGAAGCAAGGGTAGATCATGTCAGGAATCAGTGGCACTTCTATTTCTCTAAAATGCTAAAATTGCACTTCACTAAAATAAACTTTATTTGGGGGAAATACCAAAATACACAAGCCTGTGTATGGCTGTGCTGTTTCAGACTTCCATTTCCACTATTACTAGGTAAAGTTAAGAAATGATGTAAAATGGCTTATTAACAGACATCACCAACTCCAGAAAGCCTAGTGAATGTCTAAAGCAAGCTGGTCTTGCTTTTTTCACCAGTTCTTTTCACTATGTCCCACTCATAACTACATCAAAGATCTGGACAATACTCAAGACATCCTGTTTGACTCTTATGAATTTCTCAGATTTGTCAGGAATACTAATGTATCTCATCACAGCTTTTACCGGGAGCTTCTCTTTCCACAGGTAATCCATTGGGTACTTAACAAAAAGCAGAGTTCATATTTTCTGCCACCTCTATTTCAGTCTGTTCACCTAATCTCATCACAGTGCAGATTTTTTTTCTTGCTTTTAATATTTTGGGAAGGTGATTTAGGCTTCCCAGCTAAATACTCAAACCCATTTATTGGTCCTTCAGTATCTTTCTTTGAGAAAGACACTCTGGCTTGGATATCTTTCTCTGGTATTTCATATACTTCTTTCTTTTTCTGGAAATAACTACAACATCAGTAGAAGACATTTTTCACCTTTGGTGTTGGAAGCTTAGTTGTTACCAATCAATGGAAGCCAGGGGAGTTTATAGGGGAACAACCCATCCTGATGCAGTAACTTTTCCAAGCCGTGCAGCTATAGTAAATTATTTTGGAGGAAAGCAAGGAAAATTAGGCCCCTTACCCTTTTGAATTTCTCTTCTGTTGCTTATGGATCTTAACTCTGTTACTTGGAAGATGATCTTCACCAGCCTCTATTGGCCCTGGCTTCCTTGATGTAGACATCATAACTTTGCTGCCTGCTGCCCATTTTCTCTGCTAAGCTTCCTCTTGGAGGGGCTTATTTTTTCTTTCCATAACTGCATTACTTTTGCTTTGTTTCATCTTTTGTATCCTCCTTGAAGAGCATACTTTGTCCCCATAACCCTCCTCAAAGACTTAGCAGCTCTCTTACCTCTTTCTTTGTATCATTCAGCATTAGCGCTTAGTCTGCAAAAACAAATCCTCTTTTTTGCTGATAAGAAGAGCCACTTATGCTCTTCCTTCCCCTTTGTTTTCTCCTCTCTTCGGGGAGAAGATCTAGCTAGTTCTAACACCACTTCATGTGATGACGCAGGCAAGAACATGAAGTCCAGTGGACCATACGCAATTGCTACCGAGGTGAGCACTTTTCTGATAATACCCAGAAACGGTGGACTCAGCACGGATTAAGGAAACAACGAAGCGCTCAGCATTTATGGCAACACACTGATGCATTTCAGGGTACGTGCTGCAGCCCCACAGGAAGCAGCAGTAACATTGCTAGCATAGATGAAAAAACTGTAGGTGATAGTATAAAAAACACATTTTCCCAGAAGAAAATCCTCTCTGGTAGAACTACATTGGTCCCAATAGCAGCAGAGCAGAAAGAGGAGCTGGTAGAAATAATAGTCAAGAGAGCAGCAGCTGGTTTCTCTCCAAAATCACCAGTCAGAGAGACACAGTTCCCTTGGCACTGCAAACGCCATGCAGCCCTCCCAGAGAGTGCCCTCATAAATCAGCTTCGCTGCCACAAAATTAATTTGTACTTGCTTGGATTTCAAATGGTCCACAGTCTACAACATAACATTATCACAGCTTTCAGCAAAGCATAACTTCTCAGACCTCCACAGGATGTTGGTGGGGTAAACAGATACCGAAATGGACATCAGCATCCTCTCAAGGGGAGCTAGGCTGGCAGGTAAGCCAAAGGCAATGCTAGGCTAGGGGCTAGGCAGTACCCGCTCTCTGGATAAATGGACTACTACAGGGCTGTTAATCCAGCAACTTTTCCAGAAGCACTAAATCCATAGGAAAAGAAAAAAAAAATCCTTACTAAAGCATAAGCATTACCAAATAAATTACTTAAACATTTCACTACATTATTTTACATACATGCAAACACCTTTGTTCCTGAAATCTTGCTGCATCTCAGCAGGTATCTAACAGCACAAGAAAACCTTCAGAGCACTTACTTACACAAGAAGGGGGGAAAACCGACATTTTTTTCAGCTTTAACAAAACCAGTTGTTTCTGTAAGTTTCTGCCGTCCTGCTATACCACAGCTGTTCCAGCCCCACCGTCAGCTTTAGCCAATTGTAAGTCCTCAGTTTTCAGCACACAATGCAGCTGAAAGCCAATTCAGCTGCTAGCACCCTTGGATACAAATCATTATTTGCCCAGGTCTTGTGTTAACCTTTTATTTCCCTTGAATATCACCACTGAAAAAGGACAGCTCACACCCTTCAAAGAGACTAGAGAAAACAGACAGCAAAAAGAAAATGTAAAAAAAAAAAAAAGCAGGTAAGACAGGGAAGCAGGGACTAAGAAAAGTTTATAAAAATGTAGCAGAAAGAAAAAGGAAACAAAGCTTTAAAAATTATTCCAAGCAGTGTCAGCCTCTTAAGCCAGCTGGGGAAGACCCTGAAGCAGAATCTGAGCAACTTCTACTTCAAATGAACTCACCTTCTTTCAAGAACTATATAACCCGTCAATAAAAGAAGTGTGAAAAGCAGGTTACCCTAAACAGAGGGAGACCAAAGTATAAGCAGGCTTGGCTCCAAAGGTCATGTTTGGTGGTTTGGCTAAAATAACATCTACCCCATCCACTTGCTTTAATCACTCTACTGTAAATGTAAAGCTCTAGACAGCTAATACTGCTGCAAGGATGACAGAAGTAGCCCTAACTAAATACATTAAATACTGTCTTAACAATTTGGTCAGATAATTAGTTTGTCTTCCTGCATGAAACTGATCTATTTTCACTCAGTTCTGCAACTATAGAGGTCTATAGGCTATACAACCTATGGCAAATTCTACACAAATACTTAGCAAACATAACCCTTTTTAGTGGGCTATAATTCAAACTTTGACAGATGTTCCCCTCAGATATACATTTTTTCAAGCTAAGTTTTAGCTAAAATCAGGATAGAGAAGTCAAAGTCAGAAAAATAAATTATTTGCCAAATTAAAAAAAAAATTACAATACTGAATCAAAAAGATCTATCACTGTCACTATGACCATGAAATCTGTTAGCGTCTCATGGGGTAACACAGGTCTGTCTTGTGCCATCTCTGTGAGACTCTGCCCAACTCTGGCCTTGTGATAAGCCAGACAGCTGTGGGAGGGATCTCAATTTCTTAGTAAATTCTTCCAAGATTTAGTTTGCACACAGCAAACCCTCTGTTACCCCTTGTACACCCTCTTGCTGTTTCGCTTTGCCACATTGGGCCACTGAATTGTCAGCTATCAGAGCTGAGAGTAAGGAGGGGCCTCTTGAGCACTCTCTCGCTGGCATCCTGGGCAGCATGGGGGACAACAAGGAATTTCAAGTCCCTAGTGCAAAGAGAAGTAATAATCTTTCCATGAAACAATTTACTGAAATCTAAGTAAACAATCTCAATATTTTTAAGCTAAGCCAGACACCTTGGTGATGATACCAAGCCACGGGGCTCATTCTCTAACAGAAAGAAGCATCAGAACATTTCACAGGAAGGACTGGGTAACAGCAATGAGTGGAGGAACAGAAATCAGGTTAATTTAATCAATTTAATGAATTTAGTTTAATCCCTATATTAGGTACTTATGAACTATAATTTTGTCTAAAACTTGAGCATTCAATGGCTGAATAGAGACAAACTGAAGTGTACCTGTCTCGAAAGGTTAGCTAGGAGCTACCATTGTAATGCTGCTAGGGATAAAGCACGTGTGATTAGAGCATGCACCAGGAAGCCTCCAGAGCACATATATATATGGTATTAAAGCTTTTTATATTAGCACTGTGAAAACTCATCTGGAATAATGTGTACAGTTCTGATCTTGTACTCAGGAAAGGTTAATTCAGCTAGGAACAGGTGCACCAAGTAACTATTTTGACACTGAGGGGAACACAGAGTCTCTCTTGTGGGACGTGACTAAAAGAGCTTGGCTTGCTCAGTTTCACAGTTGACAGCTGAGAGTGTATGCAATCCTTCTCCAAAGTTACATAAGGTGGATAAACACCAACAAGGGAGAAGAGAGATAAAGGAACTTTGTGGGTGCAATTAGAAAATGGAAAATGATTGTGAATAAGTTTAAGTTGGAATTAGGAAGGAAAAAGAGTGAAATTCTGGAGGAAAGCTCTAATGAAAGCAAGAAACATCATTACTTTTCAGACTGATGAAGTTCATCACAGGGAAGATATGATGGGGCTACCTACAGGATTTTCCCGTAGGCAAGGAGCAGGAAATGGAAATAAAGGGCAGGTTAAAGAAGGCTCCTTCTTGCTTAATGTATATTCTAGAGCGAGACGAGAAAGGAATAATAATTATTTAGAGCACTTTTCTAGGCTTAAGAAGTTCTGCTCCTATTGTGGAGACCCAATAGCTGACAGATCTGCAGGACAAACAGTTCAGCTGTCTCATGAATGAAAGAGCAGGAAGGGCTGTGGACATCTGGAAAGGAGTCATTCTATGTACAACGTGAACATAAAAATATAGGATGATTCAGAAAGGTTAATTCTGAACTGTTTTCCAAATCTGGAAAGAGACTGGTACACAGCATATGGCTACATATCAGAGAGTGACCCTTTCAGTGTTCAGAGTATGCCAACCATATTCTTTTGCTAAACCTGCATCAAAACATACTAAACTTGTCATAAGAAGTCCTTGCTTCCTAATGCCATGCTTCTGGTCCTTCTCAAAAACTCACATCAAATGTGCTGTGAGGATTATATGCAAAAATACACATGGAAATATTGGCGTCTGCAGGCATACCCATATACATATATACATGACAAACATGGGATACTACTCATAAAAATGTATCATCTGCTTATACAAGAGTCTCAGATGCCCCAAGATTTGATGAAGAGCTATATAATGACTCCAAAGGGGAATCAAGATGATCCTACCTATGTAAACTAACCAACAAGCAGAAGTTATCTCCATAACCCACTGACAGCCTGGAAAAACAAACAAGAAAGCAAACACTATTTCTGTGAATCTGAAAGAATTTTTTTTTTTTTAAAAAGATTTAAAAGAGAAGCTCAGAAGGAGGAAGGAAAAGCTTTAAAAGTGAAATTACAAGTAAAACAGGGCAGAGAAAGAAAAGAAAAAAAACTTTCTGAAAATGGATGGGAAAGGGAACATAGAAATATACAGCATTGGTATTTCAAGCATTTGACCAGCTACCACCACAGTCCCTACTTTCACCTGTCTCAGCCACCTGGAAGACTATTTTTGTCACATCTAGAAAAAACAGACCCTCACTGGGAGAATGCTGAACTCATTTGTCACCATCTTTCCAGGTTCAAACTACAGTTCCCACGGTGAGGGCGTCCTTCGCAGCATACGCTCTTCCTCAGCTCTCCCCAGGGCTTAGGGAACAGCCGGCTCTCCAGAGGCATCAGCTGCTGTAACTTTGGGAGTCTGGTGACCTGTCTTTTAAAATAGTGGGAGTAACTTCCGTTGCTCCCTCAGCAGTGCTTTTATGGAGCCAAGAGCATGCCAAAACACTGCTTGCCCTTGCATACAACTCAAGTAACAAAAGAGCAGCTGTACTCAGTTTAAGGCAAGGCTATACTTTCCCACCCCTTATTTAACACTGGCTTATTTCCATCAGCCTTAACAACAATGAATGGCAGAGAAGGGATGTTTTATGGGGAGCCATAGGCTCACGGTGCTATCTGATGCTGCCTCAACTGGGTCAAATTGACTTCATCCACAACTGAAGGCAGTAAATCTATTGACACAGGAGTCTGGCGGCAGACCTCATCACAGGTAAACTCCTGAGGCCAAAGGGAGCCTCATTATAGTTCATCTTATATATGAAAAGTTCCATACAGATTCAGTGCAAAATCAGGAGTAGAGTGGGCCAAGACATCTGCCAGTGCTCTATTACCTAGAACAGTCTGACTTTAAGCATGATCTTTTTTTTAGCTTACATATATGACTAGGGAGTCATTGAACTCTACTTTCCAGCTTGCTATAGACTTGGGCAAGTTACTTGCTATAGATTAGCTTTCCAAGCTTTAAAACAGAAATAATGGTACTTCCAGGGCAACATGGCTATTATTAACTCAACCATTTCTCCTAAACCTTTTGAAATTTGCAGAAGGAAAGAGAGGGAGGAGGGCAGTGCATTAGCGTTATTATGTTACGTTGGCTCTCTTACCAGGCTTTCATTTGAGGAGAGTTTTAAAACAAATACTTGGATCAAATACTCCATCAATAAAAACCTGGATATCCTCCAAGAGTCCACTTCATTGGCAAGTTCAAATAAAGCAGGTCACCCTGTGTTTAAGGTGTAAGTGAAAACTCGAGTGCACAGAAGATTGCTATTAGAGGGTACACTTGTCCAGTAAGAGCTATGATCTACAGAGGATAAACTGAATAGCATATGGATAACAAGTTAAGACTGGGGAATATCAGGATCTTGCATGCACCCGAGAATTGACAGTCCAATGATTGCTGATATTTTACATTTCAGATTCAGAGTAATTGGGGCATTGATATTACTTGGTTCACTAGGAACCCCTCCAAACCAGGGCCAGTGCAGGCAGGCAAAGTGCTACAGAGGCACTTGAGTTTACATGGAATGAACAAAAACATGTTTTTCTCTAGACACAGAGAAGTAAACCACTTGTGTCCATTCAAGATCTCACACCACCTTCCTTTAGAAAAAGAATTTTGACTCCAAAATCTGTTCCACACATTGCACTTTGTTTGGCAACGTCCTCCCTATCAGATATTCCACATGAAGTAATTTTCTTGATTTCCTGCATAAATTTTCCTAGTACTGCTAAGCACCAGTGAAACACCTAGTGATCTCTGTCCCAGCCCTATCTATATGTCAGTCATGTAGGGCAAAACATAACTTCTAAAGCATTTCAGAGCTTTTCATATGAGAAGGTTTGTATCAGTTCCAGAGTTTACTCCACATACTCTGCACCCAGCCAAGTAACTAACTGCCAGAAGGTCAGGGGAGCAAGCGCTTGGTTTGGGCTACATGCTCCCTTCAAGAGCAAGAACAAAGCCATCAGGGTGTTAGGGTCAAGACTGCCATGTTACAGACTTCAAGGATATACTCTTCCTCTACAGCCCTGACACGTGGAAGGGGAAGCACAGCTGGATCCAAGATAAAGCAAGTTTGTGGTTAGGAGGTTATACCATTGCTCACAGTCTGGCTAGACTTGGCTTTAACCACCAAGTCGACTGTGTATTTTTGGACTAGCGAGAAAATGAGACATTCATGACCCGATTCAGAAACTAAAGCTTTGGATGAAGTTTTAGATGAATCTGTCAATGAATTACCTGCAACAGCTGAGTTTATGTTTGACTGAATTTCTATGGTCAGCTTAATGAATACATATACTTGGAAAAGGCTTAACCAAGATGAACATTTGTACTCACTCTGCTTTGAAGTTACACATAAAATATACAAATATGTTGCACCAGTCACAGTTGCTTTACACGTAGTTTCCCAACAATAAGAAGTCAAGAGCAAGAAAATCTTAAGGCTATTGCCAGAACGTATAATTAAATTTCCTTCCCAAAATTATAACCTCCTGTGCAGCCCAACCAATGTGCCAGACCAAGAACTCCAGCTCCAGGCATCGGAGGTAAGTCTTGTCCCTCCATTGGTATCACGGATCCTTTTCTAAGCAGTTGTGTAAAATGACACACAGTCAGACTCATGGACAGCAGTGCTGAAAAGCCTGAATAACAGAATATCCTAGGAAGAAAAAGATGAACTTTTTAAGGAATATTTTTAATTAATTACTAGATAGAAATGAACCTTTCTGGGAACTTCTGGAAGCTTCTCAGACAAGTCAAGCTTTCCTCAGAACTGGCCTTGTGTGCAAACTGGGAGAGATAAAAGAAGGTTTTTTTCTATTAAATAGATAGTGATAAATTCTGACACAATGCTCAGAAAAGAAAACAACATTAACTAAATCACCATGATGGTTCCAACAAAATAAATCTAGCCAAGTATATGTACCACACATAAACACCCTCATATATTATGCAAACATACATAAACCAGTTTGAATTTACAAATTCTCAGCCTGTGCACAAAGGCCTACTTTATTTAAATGACTGTTATAAATCCATATAAAGTACAGGACTTAGCCTTATAACTGTCTCTTGATCTCATATAGTTACCAGGCCTCTATTTAAACAAAATACGGTCTGTCAGAATTCTGTTTGGCCTTTTTATATTTTGTCCCTACAAGGGGGATGTGAAAGAGAAAGGCTGAACCTATTTATTCTGGTCTGGGCACTTTGCCAATACTCACAGAGGTACTTTAGTTTTTCTGGCTCACAGTGAGTTCAATCTCTTACCTGCCCCCCTGTTTAGATGGCTGGAAGAAATCACAGCTACAGAATTACAGTTGCAACACAAACAGAATAGCAGAGAGGGGGAATCATAACATTAGCCTACCCTGGTTTCACTCTCCCATCTCCATCACAGATCTCTTATATCAGGCATTTTGCACCATCCTGTTAAATGCGGTAAGATTTGCGTTAAGCAGCATTGTAAAAGTTGTCTGCAAGGAGAGAAAGCTCTCAGCAGACCATCCAGAAGAAACTTAGATGTTTGTCAAATTGAATTATTGCAAAATTGAAAAAAAAACTTCATATTTTGGTATTCATTGACAAGGTATTTACCAGTATGCCATACTTCGCTCATTTATACTTCATACACTCACAAGCTTTAGGTGCTTCCTTCTCCCATCCTTCTAACCTGCAGAGAGCCATAATGAAATCCTAACATTTTAATCTCGTGCAGAAATAGTGCCTCCAGCTCCGACCCCACTGATGATATCAGTTTCAGTGGTGACAGGGAAAATACTTCCACTGAGGCAAGTAACACCAGATTTACACCTAGCATATCTAGTGGTGAGCAGCTCATACAGCTGGAAATCTTATTCTAGCAGGTTCAGCCACTCCCTCCTCTGTGCTAAACAGCTCACTTAGGCCAAAAAAATATTCTTTAAATCCCCTAAAATGCTAATTGTGGGTGTCCTCCATGAAACAGCAGAAGCCTTGTGGCTCCCATTAGCATGAAGTATCCCGCCCTTGGGCAGCCAAAGTCATCAAAATTTCTGAAAAACCTGATATTCATCCCTAAAGTCTGCCCACGTCTCAGGGATGTAAACAAACCTAAAAATCCTTTCCATAAAGACCCAACATGGAACTCTGTGACACTGACTTTTGTGGTCTTTGTTTTTTGTGATTGTGGTGGGTTTTAGAAACTTATCTAGAGATAGCAGCTAGTGCTTTTGGCTGGGGGGATACTGCTAAGGGAGTATTATTTGTGTGGTGGTTACAGTGGCTTTCAGAAATCACAGGATTACAAAAATAGGAACACATAATAAAGAGAAATCTGATGTGAAAACTGGAAGACTGGAAGAAGACTGAGAAACTAAGAACTTTTGGCAACATGCTCAAAATTAGTCTTAGTCAGCAAAGATGTTTAGGAGGTCTCTGTGAAATGAAGTTCTTGGGCCAGTGCCAGGTAGTTGGATTTCCACACTACAATGATAAATACCTTCAGTGGTAATTGCTGGAAGGCCAATCCTGCCTGTCAAAATAGAAGCATCACAATGGACTGTTGTCGTGGTTTCAGGTCAGCTCAGTAGGTAACAAAGCACCACGAAGCCACTCGCTCACCCCCCACCCCCTCGCCTGGCCACATTGGGATGAGGAGAAAATATAAAGGCAGGCTTGTGGGTCAAGACAAGGACTGGGAGGGATCACTCCCCACTTATGGTCACGGGCAAAAGACAGGCTCAACTTGGGAAAAAAACAAAATCAATTTAATTTACTACAAATCAAAACAAAAACAAAACACAAGGGTATTAGGAAGGGAAACCAAACATCAGAACAACCTCCCCCCACCCCTCCCACCTTCCCGGCTCAGCTCCACTCCCGATGCTGTCTACCTCCTCCCCCCGGTGGCGCAGGGGAACAGGGGATGGGGGTTGAGTCAGCTCGCCACACATCGTCTCTGCCGCTCCTTTCCTCAGGGGGAAGATTCCTCTCTCGTTCCCTGCTCCACCGTGGGGTCCCTCCCACGGGAGACAGTCCTTCACCAACTTCT